>JH651307.1:143987-249843 GCA_000260095.1 Tetrahymena borealis
TCGAAGACAGTGGCGAGTTCAGCGACTTCAGCGTTACCAGTGAGACAAGTACCGACAGCGGGGTTCAAGGTTTGGACGAGGGATTGTAAGGAAGAGATGGCAGAAGCAATAGTAAGAGCAGAGGAAGCCTTCTTCAAGAATCCAGGGACGAAAGCAACAACGTTAGCAGCGGTGGTGGCATCGATGCAGGGAACGATGGTGGAGGGATCAGCCAAGTTGTTTTGTTCGTAGAAACCATCAATACCTTGTTGGATGATGTTTTGGTTAGCATCACCGAAGAGTTGGAGGAATAACTTCTTACCCTTGGAAGAGATGGCGTTAAGAATCTTGTGAGCAAAATCAGCCATTTCATTACCCATCTAGGTGTATTAACCCTTTTAGAATTCCTTCAAAGCTTGAGCGAATTCATTGGTGAAAGTAGAGAGATGAGTGGTGAGGTAAGCAATAGCGGCAGTCTTGTCGATCTTGGAAATATCGTAATCAGCAATAAGAGCGATCATTTCGACGTTTTCCTTGAGGCAAGTACCAACTTGGGGGTTCAAAGTGGTAGCGAAAGCTTCAGCATCACTGACGGCACCCATAATGGTGAATAAACTTGAAGCCTTCTTGAAGAATTTAGGAACAAAATTAACAACCTTGGCGGCAGTGTCAGAATCAATACAATCCATAACGGTGGCGGGATCAACTAATTTGTTTTCTTCGAAAACACCGTTGAGGGCTTATTGAATAATAAGCTAGTTAGCATCAAGAGCGAAAGAAGCTCCTAAGATACAGAGAAGTAAAAGAGGGACAGCAGATCTCATTTATTAATTATCTTTTTTTTAAATCTTATTTTGATTTTTGTTTTAATATTATTATTAATCTTAGAACTAAGACCTTTTAACTCTTAAATCTAGTCAACTCATTTGGATTTATTTATAATTAAATCGCTTTGTCAAATCTATCTTCTTTTTATTACTATTATGATTCTATCAAACAATTAGACTTTCTATCATTCTTTCTCGATCACTCTCTCTCTCACTCACTTTCTTTCTTCATCTATAACGCAAAGAAATCATAAATGAATTGATTAAAGAAATCAGAACTTTTAATAAATGAATCTATTAGCAAATAAGCAAGTAAATTTATTATTTTTCTTCGAAAGATATACCAACTAGCTTGTATTCTTTGGCTTTATTATTGATCATTAAATCTTACAATCTTATTTATTAGCCTCTTTTTATTTAGAGTCATAAACACCTTTTTCATTTAATTCAAAATAACATTTAGGAACAAACTATCCAATCATTTTAAATTTCTACATCCCCTTTTTTTTTGTTTCTCAACTTAGATTGATAGATAGATTAAGAGGAGGGGGATATGATATTATTAGTACGGATTTTTTATTTCTGATAGATGTAATCAATTTTCTTAATCAATCAAATAATTAAATAAGGAAAGATAGAAAATTTTCCAAAAGCATGAATAATTAATAATTAGTAATTGATTATCATTTCAAATCAAAAGTAGCCACATAGAGTTTATTTATTTATTTATTTGCATTTATTTTGTAAGAAGGAATATCCTGCACAAATGAAGATTATTTGCAGAAATTCTTTTATAAAATGAAAAGTTTTCAGTCTCTTTATTTAGATATTTGAATTGCTAATCCTTTCTTCAAACTTTATTTTCAATTCTATAAATTTTTCACTTATATTCTTTTAGGATTTTAGAAGGTTAAATGTATTGACTAAATAAGATGCCAAATCCGAACATTTGTCTATTTATTATTCTACGGATTTACTGCTAAAAAAAGATAAAGTCAAACAATTTACGAAGAGATGGGTTAAAACCACATAAAATAACGAAATTATATTATGCAAGTAATAAATTTGTATAAAAGAAATAAATCTAATTTTATAAATTAAAGCGAGAAAAAAAGACTTCTTAAAAACCATAAATTACGCAATTTACTGTAATTTCATCTCTAAATTACACCTGATACATGACTAAAAATATATTGAAAGAAACCTCTAGCTTTTTCACTATAAAAAGAACCACTAATGTTATTTTTATTTAAACTACATACCTTTTATTTTAAACTTCGGTTATCGTATCCATAATTTAATTTATTTTATATTTCGAAAATCTCTTCAATTTTCTTTCAAAAAGTTACTTATACTAATCTAAACTTTAAAGCATTGACCATTCGTTTTGAAGGGTTTTATAAAGCTAAAATTTACTCAGTTACATTCTTTACATATAAAAACATAATTTTTTTTCACTAATACTTTCCTCAGCTGGTAATCTTTTAATTGTATGTTCAATTAATTTCCACTAACAAAATAAGATATTAAATAATATCAATACTATTTTATAGAATATTTCTGTTCTCTCCATAACTCAATAATTTAGAGGAATGAAAGTAATATCTATATGGAGAATCTGCTTGTTAGAACAATATTAATTAAAAATAAATAAACTTACAAATCTATTTTTATTTGCTTTTATTTTTTTAAAGCTTTGGAAAAGAATATTCTATATGAAACCTAGGACAATAGAGGTATGTGCGTAATGTTTAGATTATCGCTCGCTTTATACACAAATTTTTAAAATACATAAATTAAGTGCTTGTTTTCCTACAAATGTAATCACTGTATTTTTACTTCTTCTGGTCCCTCACTAATGATTTTGTTAATCATATTAATTTTATTTAATTATCCTCTCACAATATAAATTTAATCATCAAAAGGATAAACTATATTTAGATTACACTTTCTTCGATTAAAAGATTGGATTTTGATAATTTTTTGATTAAAATAATTTAAACAATGTAAATGGGTTTAAAATATTTCCTCATTTCTTAAAGAGCTTTTTATAGTTATTAATGGCATTAAAAAATTTAGTTAAATGAAATGAATTTTAAATGCCGATTTTATGCAATAGTTTTTGGTAACAATGTAATCTTTTTGAATAAAAAAAGTGCTTACAAAAATTAATTAGTCGTATGGAATATAATATTCTTAATCTAAGACTTATAATATTTTCACTTTAGAATTGCACCTCCCTCGATTCTTTCTCTTCTTCATTAATAGTCTAATATTAGTTGATTCCTTTAATTTTAGAGGAAATTTAATTTTATTTGTGTTTATATTTAAGTGTAAACCATATTTAAGTTAACAGTAAGGACGATCAGAAAATTTCCTCAAAACAAATGTGATTTCTAATTTATTATTTAATCTAAACATTAATTATATAGTATTTTTAAAGAATTTTTGAGCTGAGAATCTGACATTTTTATATTTTAGAGCTGGTTTAAATCACGATTCTGAACAAAAGAGTATTTTTATTTGAAAGTTAATGTATATTTTAACTTGGTAAGAATGTATATGAAAATTGAAAAATAAGGTAAGAAAATAAAAGCTAGTATTTGGAAACATATTTATTTCCCTGGGTTTATTTAATAAGAATATATCTCATAGAATAAAATTCCTATTTTTTTAACTTTGGATGTGTTTATTTTTAAAAAAAGCAAATTAAGATTATCCAATTTGTATATATACATGTAATTTTTCAACAATTCCTAGAAAGATAATTTTTCTTTTTAAGATTATAAAGAAAAAATCTTAATTTTATAATTAGTAAAAACTTTAAATTTCTTATAATATCTTTAGTCTTTATTTTACTTTTACCTAATCTTTCTAGAATCCTAAACATGCTTAAGGATTATGGAGCAAATGATTACAATCTCGTAAGTTATGGCTTGCAGTAGAAATGCCCTAATATATACCTATACATTTTCAAATTTAAGGTAATTAATGTATATTGATTATTTTAAAATTTAAGCTAGAATTTCTTTAAAGTAGGTTTTATTTAGTTTATTGAATAGAATTATTCCTTAAAGATAGATAAAATAGAAAAATAAGATAAAAAGTTAGATTTGGATGTGTTTATTTACTCTGTTTTGTTTCATCTTCTACCATATACTGTTTATCGAAAAATAAATGTTAAACTTTTTTATTATATTTTCTAAATTTTAAGATTTAATTTGTAAGGTTGATTGATCATACCAATTTTATTGTTTATTCTTTCATTTTAATTTTTATTGTAGATATTAAAATAAATTGAATGAATTCGTTTAAGTTTTGAAATACTATTATAATATGATCTATAGAGTCTCTTTAACAATAACCAGACTTATTGTTAAATTTTCTAATTTAAAAAATTATATTTTAACATCTATTTCCTTACATTTAAAAACTACTTTAACTCTATAAAAAAGAAGATTTAACCTCACTGACTGACTGATTGACTGTATTAATTGGATTAAATAATTAATTTTAAGAATATAAACTATTATCAAATAATAAAAATTCTATTTTACTGTTAGATTTACAACCAAAAAAATATTACTTAATGGAACACTAATATAACAAACTTTTAATCCTATAATAAGTTGCAATTTTTTCAATAATAAAATATACTATAAATAAGATGAATAAGAATTATCTAAATATCCTTTCTTGTTTGCTTGCTTGCTCTCCCTTTTAATTTTAAATTCAGACAAATATTTAAATTTTGCTGAATATTATAATAATCGTATAGATTTTGAATTAAAAGATAGATTCGTTGATTGATAGATTTAGCATTTATTCTTAAATGATCATTCTATAAATCAATCAATCACTTAAAAATATTTTGGAAGGAATTATAATTAATTTTAAAAACCAAATCATATAATTCTGTAATGAAGATTTAAATATTATAAGCCTATCTGCCTATTTATTTATTTACTCAATAGTTAGGCAATTTATTCTGATTTCTATATAATAATCAATATCTTATTTAATAAAATTACGCAAACTAATATAATCAGTATTCAAATTTTGTTAAGGTTATTAAAATAAGTGAGAAGAATAGGGCACAACATTCTAAAAAACAAAGCATTTTTTACTTCATTTAAAAAGAAAAATATACATACTAAAGGCATTTGGCTAAGAGTAAATGCTTAAAGAAAAATTTAAAGAAGTCGGAAGACTAAATAATGAAATTTATTAAGAGGACTTACTGAATATAAAAGATTCCATTTTAGGCATATCTGGATCATACTTCACAAAGAAGATATTTGAAAATATTTATTAGTACTAAGATCATAGCATAGGCATGAGTAAAAAGATGTTGGAAACGAAAGTTATTAGGTTTAAGAATATGATAGAGAAATACAATATTTAAATCATTTTAGTTTTTGAAAATTTACTGAGTGTCAGATTGAATTAGCGCAATTCAATATTAAAAAAGACTTTAATACAACACAACGTGCAATTTATCAATACTCCTTATTCAGAGCATGCTTAGCTAATCTATTATTTTAAAAACAACCTCATTAGCGGAATAGTTAGTGATTTAGATATTATTAAATACTTCTCTGAGACTAATAATTATGTCATCATCGATTTTAATTTAGAAGGAGAACAATTTGAATGGATTCACTTAAGTAAATTTTTAGCTAGCATGAACTTAACACATCACTATGCAAGGCAATTACTTTTGTAAGAATAGTCTTAAAGAAAGGTTTAGAGAGACGTAATAGAATAGTTTGATAGCATTTAAAAATAAAAGAATTTTGATAGAGATTCTAGTGTTAATCACCCCTCTTATAAAGATTAGATATTTAGAATCGAATATGTGCCTATAATTAACTTAAGTTGTAATCTCTAGTTTTATAAGCAGACAATAGAAACACCTAGCATGGAAGATCGTATGAAAAAGCATTTTGGAATTCTTCTACCTCCAACTCTATATTAATTTTTTGCTTTCGATTTAATATCCAGTGACATTTTTAATATTTTTGGGTATTAGCGCTTTAAGTATGTTCCTAATATTTATGACTCCAAAGAAATGAAGATTTTGATCACTCAAACTTGTTAGCATTACTCTAAAATAATATCTTTGATAAAACAATACCTTCCCGAAACCAATTCAAAGAGTGAAATATTCAATATTATAAGTGAAAATGAGGAATATTCCAAGGAAAAAGAATAATAATAGCTAATACAATAATATCCTCCTTCACTGTCTAATCATTAATCTACATAAACAATCCAAAATTATGAATATGTCTATTCAGATATAATAAATGATCCTATTTTTTAATTGAGTCAATCGTCATCATCTCCAACAACTTTATAGTTCTGCAATATTCTAAATATCTAACAATAATAACAATAACCTAATAGCTCATAAGCAGCTCAATCAAGTAATGTGTAACTCAATTAAATACAATAACAGCAGCTGCCACAAAGTAATTCATCTTCTTAATAAATAAAAAATAATTAACAGAATAATAGCTCTTATAGTTCATATCAAACCTATAATGGTAATTAATAAGATGCTGCTATTTAATCAGAATTTTAGTTGATTAGAATACTATAAAAATATCTTGATATTCTTAGAAAGAATTCAAAAAATCCAAGTAGAAAGAATTCTGAGAACTTAAAGGCATCAAATAATGATCAAAGCTCTTCAAGGATGAGATAAAAAATACAATAATAATATGGAGAATTTTAAGATTAAAGCGGATTAAGTGGTTTGGACTATCAAAAACTGAATACTCTGCTGAATAATTAACAGAATATTTAATAAAATTCTGATAGCAAAGGTAGTAACCAACAGGTTGACAGTGAGGAAGGAGTAAGAAACACAGCCTCTAAATCATTAGGTTATGCATCTACTTAAAATATAAATAAGTAAATTACATCACTATAGATTTACAGCTTGGCTGCTTTAAATTTCTTTAATCTTTAAGAACTGATTTTACTGAATAAGTAACAAATCACTTAATAAGCTAAATATCTTTGCAAGTGTTCTATTGAATTCTCTGAACAACTCATCATCTTCTCTAATATTATTTAAAATTAAAACCTTTGTAATATCTTCTTCAGTAATCTTTTATTCGACCCTGAAGAACCAAATGCTAAAGATGGGATTAATAAGGAAGATAAATAAAAAGATGCATCAAATTATGGAAACAGTTAGGATTTGAAATATTCTGATTAAAACAGCTAATCATATAAATCAATAGGTAAAGAAAATCATTCTCAATAAAAGCCTCCTTAATGTACTACTACCCCTCCCTTACCTCCATCAGCTAACTCTTAAAATCCAAACTCAGTTAACAATTAATCTCAATAAAGCTCTACAAAGTAAGTATAATAAAATCCTAAAGATTTAATATAAAGAAGATTGATTGATGACAAGCTACCTGTAGAAGAAAAGATTTACATTCTAGTAATCAGTAGAATATTTTCTCTCAGTGAATTGAGCTTTAAAGATTGGAAGAATGATGAATACTATGATTTTGAGTTAACTTAGTATATAAAAATAATATAATCGTTTTAATCAATATTAAGAAATTAGTTTGACTGCTTGCTGCTCTGTTCCTATTGCTACATCAATAACAATTAAAACATGCAGTCTGTGCTTGAATCCAAGAAATACATGCCCTTCAGAAAGAACTATAACTGCGGAATGGGTATGCTCATAATCCTTTTGCTTTAAAATAAATTAAAAATTGAAGATGTTTTAAAAGATGAGGATAATTTCCCTTTCATACAATATGAATTGAGGTAAGCCTTTCTTTTATGGGAAAACATACTTAGTTTTGTAAAACAACAATAAACTGATAAATATGTAGATCCTTCAATTGTAAATATCTATGGAATACTAGCTCCATCATAAGAATATCTCCTTAAAAAAATCGATTGGAAAATAGTATTTGGAGAGAATAATAATTCTAATCAATAATAACAAAAATGAAAAATGAAGATTAATAATTTATTTATTCAACTATGCATTTAATATTATTCTTACAATTTTGATTTCTTTCATTCATACAAATTAATTAAATACTCTACTCATCATCAACTTACTTTCGTCTCTTAATTTCATGTTATATTTATTTGTTACAAAAATCATTAATTAATTAATTATATAAAAAATAATAATTTGAGCTATTTTTATATTTTGATTTGTTAAACTTTTCAATTACATTAAACTCTTCTATTTCAACATCTTTTATTTCATATCAATCTCCGCTTTTTTTGGGTTTTTATAACTAAAGATACCAAACTAATCGTTATCCTAAAATAACAAAATTTTATTTAAGATAGAATACTTAACTTAATTAAGCTAAATTATGAGAATGAATAAGGAAGGAGGTAGGAATTACAGCAGATAATAAAATATTTGAAGGATAGATTATATCTGATTATTAATAAAATTTAACTTTAATTTACTAATAGAGTAGTATTTTCAAATCAAATTTATTAAATAACCATTTATTAAAGAAGTTATGATATTTCTAACATAAATTAAAGATCCAACAAATGGTTTGTTTGTTTGTTTGATCAGGATTATACTTAAAAGATTATAACTTTTTATTTAATGAAAAAGGATTTAGATAGAAGCAAAAATAATTAAAATTTAGATTTAATAAATTAGAAAAAATATATAGGTAAATAAATAAGTACTTAAGAATAGTTGAATGATTTGAGTTGCATCTTAACTCCAATTTGTACACTTATTGAGTGGATTCTCGTTTTTTTTATAATAAAATTGATAAGTTGATTAAGGGAAAGTACTTTAACAGAGAAGAAGAAAAATTAATAAGATTGAATTAAATTAATAGAAATCTTCTAATCAATTTTCAAATAAAGTAAACAAGAAGCAAATAGCTAAATTAGTAATTAGGCTGACTGACTGAAACATATCAAGAATGTCTACTTTCAATATAGGAGTTTTAATGGCATTGTTCGTACTTATATTTAACCTATTACATAATTAAAGTTCTTTCACAACAATTTCAACATAAAACCTTCCCTCAATTCATTGATAAGAGGGTAGTAAATACAAGATTTCTACCAATTCGTTATTCATTAGCTAGCCTAACTAATATATTATTTACATTATAGATTATAGTCGTTAGTGGAATATATCATATGTACAAGAAAATTTCAAGGTGGATAAAATAGAAACAAAGATAGAATGATGCAAGAAAATAGTCTAAAATTTCATATACCAGAGCCTTCTTTTTGGAGTAGCGAGAGCACAATTTATAACCCCCTAATGAATAACTAAAGGAGATAGTGAAAGAAATATAATCTTATAAAGATGGGGAAGATGAAAATTCGTTCGAAGTAGATAAAAGCTCTTAATAAAGGACATAAAGAGTTTCTTCTTATAATTTTTAGTCAAAACAATAAGGATCTAATCTGCTTCCTAAAAATAGAAAGAAAACAAACTCAATAGATTAGGCATAGGCATAAGCATTCAGAGATAATAATGCCAATGGTAATGGCAATCAGTTTTAGGTGAAACCAAAGACTAATTCAATTCCTCTATCATAAATCATCCAAAATATTGAATAATAGAATCAACTAAATCAAGCAAACTAAGATTCGTCATCAAAATTAATGGTAAAAATAATTTAAATAAATTTAAGAATTTAACCAATTAAAGAATATAACCTTCTTAAGAGATTCACACAAAAAAGATTCTCCTTAATTTGTTAAACAAGCAAAGTAATACCTATTTAATCTATTTTTAAATTCTAATTTACAGAGAGAAAATATATCATTGAGTCATAATCAAATCAATGAAACTTCTAATTGCTTGAAAACATTAATTGCTAATTTGAGAAATACCAAAGCTAAAAAAGTGGAAAAAGATCAGTAAGCCTCTACACTAATCCCAAATGAAGACTAATAGAAATTAATAGAATCCTTATTAATAAAAAAGTAAAATATTTTCTAAATAAAAATAAATTAATTTAACTATCTATCTATCTAAATAGTCCAAGTAGTAATGATGTAGTCTAATAACTGATTTTATTCAGTAACCTTAAGTAAAATCTTAATTCATCTACCTTATAGGCTGAAGAATACAAGCAACTAACATTGAATTGCATTTAGTAAATTATCCTTACATAAAAATTAAATTTAAATAAATTTATATTAATAACATATAATAGATGCAATTTAAGAGATTGGGCAGATTTCTTACTTTAAGATATGCAATCTTAAGCCATCTAGCCTGATAGATTTTTATTAGATGAATATATGAAAATTGTTGTAAACTTGTCATGAAATCAAAGCTAATTTTAAATTGTAAATCAATCAATCAATCTATCAGTCATTCAATAAATCAATAAATCAACTTATTAAAATAACTTTTAAATCTGTAAAGAACTCAATTTTATTCAATAAAAAACTAATAAATCTAAGTAATATCGATTGTAATTTAATATCTTTTATATTCATAATACGATTCTACTCAACTTCATTCATTCACTCAATGTATCTATTCCTTTCTTTCTAAGTAGGATATTTTTATTTTAAAATTCTAAAATGTAATTCTTCAATTTCAAAGGTATCAATAATATGAAACATCACATGCATAAAGTGGAATTAAAATTATTTTTATAGCCATCTAATAAGTGAATTCAAACAAATATAATTTATATAAATTCTGTCATATATCACAGAATTATTTTACATATTCTTTTAACTAATTAATTATTTTTATATCAATCATAAATCATTTATTTTTAAATAAATTTCATTATTTATTATTATTATTATTATTGGTTGTGATAGTTATGTTACATCATTATTTACATTGGTTTTATCATTATTTCTTAAATAGAATTTAATCGTTTTTAAGTTTAATTTTAATTAATTTATAGATAAGAGTTTATTTTAAATAAAATTGTTTTAGATTATCTTATCAGATATTCCATTCAAGTAATAAGCTTCTCATTTTTTTATTTTAAATGTTTTCATTACTTATAAGTACTTGAGGATCTTACTGGAACATTATTTTAAGAGGGAAAACCACGTCTCTAAAGACTTGAAGATTTATTTGAAGGTATATTTTAGTTAGATTAAGCACTATTATAAAAATTAGTCATAGTACTATTTCTATATCTATTATTTGACATAGAAGAATTGCTTTTAGGAGGAGGAGGAAGCTAGAAATTATTTTCATCTTCTTAAGTTTTTAAATTCTGTACAGTTTTTTTATAGTATATCTTATCAAATTTTTTTAAATTACTCTACTATTAAGATTCCAAATCTCTATTTAATCCTTAATATTTTACTAATATCCTTTTAAAATCTTCTTCTTTTCCAAGGCTTAAACGACTATACTCATGATCAAGCCTTCTTTTGAGGGAGTCTACTTCTTATTCTTATTTTTGCTTTAACATTTATGTGAAATTTTATAACTTGAATTCTCTTTGCTAGTTCCACTTTTTCATTTCATCAAGTTCTATTTTTTTATTGAGAAAACGTTAAGAATTTTACTAAATTTTAAACTAAATTACCTAACATTTAACACATCTATTATATGTGATGAGCCTTTTTATAATCAGTCTTTTTTGCTAAGAAAGTTTAGATTTTTTTCAAATTTAGTAACTCCGAAGAGTCTTTTGGTTTGTAGGAAACGAATTATTCAAGAATTTCTTAGTATTATTCCATATCTCTAATATGTCTTTCCTTGATCTCTACAAGAGCATTTTATTATTTCTAAAGAAATTAATCTTCTTTTTCCTACCAAAATTCAACGGCTTTATTAAATTCATTATAATGTTAAAGTTCTAAATTAATTTATTGGTTTAGCATGAGGGATTTAAGCTCTTCCTTTTCCCTCTCTTCTTGTAAGCTCTTAGTGGCTAAAAGTTTTGTTTTAATTTAATCAGCCAATACAAAATCTTCAACTTGTTACTCAGAATACCTCATATATTCATTTAATATATTTAAATATTACTTGATCAAATCATCCTAAATATGAATTGAAAGTGCAAGATTTTTTAATTTCGAGCCATTTAGCATATTTTATAAATCATCCTTAATTTCTTAATGTCTTGGGGAAAGCTCCTCTTTAGAGCTTGTTGCTTCTTATATTTATTGCATTACTTAGATTGATTACCTGGCTCTTTTAAAAATATTTTTCTACTTTTTGAAATCTTGAATACTGTTAATATCTTCTTTCTTCTTTTTCAAGAAAAATTGATTCTTGGAGTTATCAATATTTTATCAGAACATTGGTCAATAGGGTTATAAATTAATAATTTTCATTATTGACCACAATATATTCTATTTGTAAGAAGGTTTTTATAAATACTTAATGATTAATTGTAAAAATAATTTGTTTCTATAAGATGAAATGTAGAATGAATAAATATTATAATTCTTAGCAATTTGTAAAAGATTAATAAATTTCTTCCTTGCTACCTACCTACCTTCTAACGCTAAAATAAATAAACAAATTCACTAGAAAAGAATATTATTACAAACATGAGAAATATGAGAATAGTAATTTTATTTATTTTTTAGATTAGAAATTACTTTAAATTAAATTAAATTGTTTTCAGTTTATAGAATTTTTTTATAAGTATTGTTATTATTATGGCCCTCTCCTTAATTGATTAATTTATTTATTTACTTATTGAAATTCACCGTTCGTATAAACCTTTATTTAATTCAATTACTCTAAAATAAGAGATAACCAGCATTATTAATTATAAAAGAGAGGAAATAATAAATAGAAAGATAGGTTGATTAGCAACATCGTCTGATTGATAATCATACCCTTTTATTTAAATTATAAAATCTTTATAATATTTAATTAATATCTCACAAGCACTTTACTAATAACTAAATTTATATACAACAATCATTTCAATAAAGTGATACATGATTGTGATAATAGAGTTAAATAACTCAGACTAGAAATTCTAACTTTATTTCAGTTAATTTTTAGGGTTACATTCAAAAAAAATCTTTGAAAGTAATAGTTGAAGTAACTTAAGAAGTATAGTTTTTGACAATTTTAAAGTTGATTCATTTTTTATTGTATTTTGGTATTTCTTTCTTTATTTGAATAAGTTAGATTTACTTATTTTGGTAAAAATAAAAATAATAGATCATTAATCGAAAAAAGGTGAGAGGAAATATTAATAATATTAAAAATCATCTAAATTATTGATTGATACTGACCACAATTTTTAAAGTAAGCCTGGATAATACTTTATTAGACTAGATGCTCAAGGTTTTAAGCTATTATAAGCACAATAAAAATAGCTATTATAATATTTATGTTAATCTATTTCATTTCCCTAATTTCTACTTTGATCCTAAATTACTCGCATTTGGTTAATCAGAAGAGTAACTTCTCTTCGGCTATAAATAGCAATAGTTGTATTTTTTAAAATAAAAATTGAGAGGAGAATAAATTCAATAGAACTCAAGAAACAGGAAACAATTTCGCACTGGAAACATCTTTTTTAATTTTTTAAAAAATTTTTAGGATTGAAAATAATGCTTCTTTTTTAACAATACTGCTTAGTTGTGGCCGATTTAAGGAATGTTAAATTGATGGAAAGTTGATAAGAAAAAGGTTTAAATTTTTAGATATAATTTATAATATGCTTGTAACAATAAATAATAATGTTATGAGCCTATGAAAAAACTTGTTTCTTAGCCTGAATAAATTTATTATTAGAAGGTAGAAATTGAAAAACTAAAATTGAAAAAAGAAGTTTGATTTTTCATCTATTTTGAATTAAATGAAGCTGCATTTTTAAATTTAGAGAAATGGGAAAGATTAAAAAAAGAAGTAGTTTGTTTGGTTGTTTAAATGAATAAGATTGATTATTTTCTTGTTTATTTATTATTTTAGTTTTGTTTATTACCTTATTGATTGCTGAAATCAATCAAATCTTCTAAATTTTAACAATAATACCCTCTACAAAGAAAAAATAAAGTCAATCAAAAGCTAAGAAATTAAATTACTTTTTTTCCTGTTCCTTTAAGTTTTTCTTTTTTCTTTTTTTCAAATATATTTGATTGAGTAATTCCTAAGAATATATATGTTAAAGATCGAAGTGGTTAAGTTTAAATAACATATTCATTCATAGATAGATAGATATATTGATTCGCTCATTCATCTGTGCGAATAAAGAGAGATCATATCGATATTTAATAGAAGATTGAGATAAAATACATTGAAAATAAGAAATAACAACTTCTAGCTAGCTAATAGACAAGCATGAAAAGAGGAAGGAATCATAGAAAATCAACTGTGTTTTGATTGATTCTTATTAAAAAACAAAGGATTATTGAAGAATGAACAAGGGAGTTATTAAATGGGTGGGTGGGTAAGTATGTATGTATGCATGTATGTAGGTATATCCTATTATGATTAAAGCAGTAAAAAAGAGATTAAGAAGAAAGAATAAAAGAAAACTCTTATCATAAAATAATATCAGCAAACAAAAAATAAAAAGTAATAAAAATAAAAAATAATACAAGTTAAAATTTTTAGTATCATAGGAAAGAGAAATGGGTTGCTGCTAATCTGAATAGTAAACCAAGGGTTTAGATGATTAAAATAAGCCTTTAAAAATGGACAACCAATTGTAATCTGAAGAAGATGGTGGTAATACTTAAACACTTGGAAATACTCAAAAGAAGCATGTTGCACACGCTGGCATCACTGACGATAATGATAATAATCAAAAGTTTAATGAATCATAGAATAATGGAAAAACTGAATAGGAAAATGCTAAAGGACATGCTAAATCCGAGTCCAATTAGTAAATCAGTCCCGATAAAACCATCCACCTTCCTTCCCCTAAGTTCGCCACACCTATTGATGTCGAACCTGATTACACTAACAATGCCACCAAAGCTACTTTACAAAAATGCGGTGAATTCATATACGATTGCAATTAATACGATGACGTAGAAGCAGTTGATTTATCCATGTACTAATTGGAAAATGGATCAGTCTACAAGGGTCAATGGAAGAATGGTATGAGACACGGTAGAGGTAAATAGCTCTGGAAGGATGGTTCTATTTACGAAGGTTACTGGAAGAACAACATGGCTCACGGCAAGGGTAGACTTATTCACTCCGATGCTGATGGTAAATATAACATTTATTCCTTATTTAATATATTCCTTACTTAAAATCTATCTATAACTACGATCAAATCAGCAATTGTTCTTCTCTTTTTTCAAAAATCATTAAACTTTTTTAAAAAAATGGAGATATCTTCCTTCAAACGCTACCAATATTAATTCTTAGCCCCTAGCACTCGATCATACTTACTAGATTTCTAACAACCCCCAAATAGCGAGCATAAATTTTTATTTTGAAGAAAGAGAATTCAAATATCATTTTTCAATTTTTTGATTTGATCAATCTCCTCCGTTTTTATATTTGATTGAAACTTAATCCTTAGAGTTGAAAACAATATTTAATTTATATAAAAATAAAAGTCTATGAAGGTGAATGGAAGAACGACAAGGCCGATGGTTTTGGTACTTACACTCATGCTGATGGTGCCAAGTATATCGGTAATTGGGTTGATGATAAGCAAGAAGGTCACGGTATTGAAATTTGGCCTGATGGTGCCAAGTACGACGGTCAATACGTACAAGGTAAATAACATTTTTCCTAAAACTCAAAACTATATCTTTTAAATGAGATAATTTTACACATAAAACACATATTAAATTGATTCGATTTGCCATTGCTTAATTTATCTAACTCCGACTAAGGCAAATCTACCAATTCTTTCGAAGATCATTCAATAAAATTCTATCTCCACAAATAAATTAATCTCTCCTCCGCGTTCATTTTGTCAATTAATTTGTCAAAAATATTCATAAATCCACTCCCTGCTAGATTCAAGTTCTATAAAGCTACAAAAAAATTAACAAACACGAAAAGAAATTATAGCTTAATTATAATTATTTGAGCATAATATTAAAGTAATGATTGAAGGAATATATTAAATCAAAGCTAAGAATTAATCTAAGCTGTTTAAGTTCTAAGCTGAGTGGGTATTTATTTAAAGGCATAATAAAAATCTTATCTTAATTTTGAAAGATAAAAGAGATTTAAAAGAAGAAAAAAAAGCAACAATAGAAAATATTAAATTTTGTTTCATTGACTAACTTACCAAATTTATTTAATTAAAAGGTAAGAAGTAAGGTAAGGGTAAATTCTTCTGGACTGATGGTTCTCAATACGAAGGCCAATTCTCCAACAACAATATCCACGGATTCGGTACTTACACTTGGGCTGATGGAAGAACTTACAAGGGTGAATGGAAGAACAATAAAATGGACGGTCAAGGAGAATTCAGATGGCCTGGTAATTAATTCTCTCTTTCTATTTATATTTGATAACCTAGAATTTTTGTTACATTAAATAAATCCTCCTAATATTTTTTTATAAAAATAAAAAAAGATGAAAGAAAATATATTGGTAACTACGTTGAAGATAAAAAGCATGGTTACGGTGAATTCGAATGGCCTGATGGCAGAAAATATAAGGGTCAATGGCTTAACGGCAAATAAGTAAATTGCATTTAATTTTATCTTAATTCTTCTGACACATTTATTGTTGAATACCAAATTAATTTAAATGTATCCTTTAATTTAATAGCACGGCCAAGGTGTCTATATTAATGCTCAAGGTAAAGAAAAGACTGGTGAATGGGCTGATGGTAAAAGAATTAAATGGACTAACGAAGACGGTGAAAACTGAGATTGATGATATCTAGGATTCATCAAGTATTCAAAGCTTATAGAACGATATTATCAGGTTTCTCTTATAGAGCATAATGTCTGTTTTATTAGCATATCATAAATAGCAACGTTATTTATTATAAACAAAAATAAAATATATATTAAAGTTATGAAAATCCCATCCATATATAAATAACTGACTAGCTCACTAAGCAAGTAAACAATCAAGCAAGTAAGTAAGCAAGCAAGCAAGCATACATATCATAATCATCATTCACTAACCATTAACTAACAAACTAAGTAACTGACTCAGTAACTAACTAGCTAACGAAATTAACATTTCTAGAGTTTATAGTTTGTTTGTTTCTTTGTTTTGTATTTATGCATCTTTCATTATCTATCTTTTGTCAATTAAAGATATCTTCATATCTATCTATCTACCATTCATTTATTCATTTAATTTCTAATTCATATTTATTCCTTTCTAAAAATACTTTAAATTCATTCATTTATTCATTCACTCACTAACATTAGCAAATCTTATTTCATTCAATAAATTGTACTCATTATTAGTAAGTACATCTTCTTTCTATAACTTAAATATTCTAACTTAATTTTTCCAATAATTACCATCAAAGATCATTTATTTATCCTTTTTTCAAGGAAATAGATAATTATAATTAACATAATTGTAAAAAGTAAGTATTTTTAGATCGTAAATCCGGGGATAAAAGATAAATTGATCATAGTTGATTGATCTAAATAAATTCAAAGAAATTTTATTTTTATTTATTTATTTTTTTATTTTATTCCCACATCAATTGAATAAATTATGAACAAAAGTGAAAAAAGTTTATTGAATCTTAGCTTAATCAATAAACTAATGCTAATTAAATTTTATTTAAAATTAATCTTCGTTAATAATAACAACCAAAATACATCATTTTTTATTTTTACATAAATCAAACAAAATATTAACAAATCTAAAATCAATATTATGTTTGGAAAAGAAATATTATTAAATTGAATTTTAAAGTTAAAACTATTAGGCTGAATTAATTATTACCTCTTAAAAAGATAATGATATATATTATTTTAATTAATATTAATACCAATCAATTAGTTTTCTATTTTTATAAGGTTTTCTAAATGATCTACTTTTAATTTAATGAAATATTAACTGCTATAAATAAATATCAATTTACTTACTATATAAATAATATTATTTTTTAATGATAAAAAATATTATTTGTAAAGATTATTTATTTCTATGACTCAATCTACTCTATAAATTTAACTATTAATCAATATTTGATTTTCATTAAAAATATGTACTTTTAAATTTTATAAAATATTTGAACAAATATTATACTTTTATTACTATTTAAGATGATGGTTAAATGGATGATCAATAGAATTATAGATAAACAAAAAATAATATTAGATTAAAAATACGTATGGCTGATTAAATCTCTTTAGATAAACTTGCCTACTAAATAATTTTATAAAAGAGTTTAGCCTATCTATTTATGTTATTTTATATTTTGTTTTAGAATTATTCGGTGTTTAAAATATAATCCTTAGATAGGCACAAATTAAGTAGTATTATTTCATAAAAGATAAGTATTTAAAGATAATTCAATAAAATGAATAATACCTTTAAAATTCTAATTAAGATATAAAATGTTTATTTTATCCTACATTTTTTTAAAGAAATTATATTTTATAATAAAGATTATTCTTTAAAAAAAGGATAATATGATAAAAAGAAAAATAATCCTTATTGAGCCTTAGCTAATATCTACTTTATATATTTTATTTAATATTAGAATTAACTATTATGAACACTTTTATTTTATTTTTTTTGGTAAGGAAAGTATAAAATATTGAAAAGAATAGACAGTAAAAACAAATTTCTTGAAATATTGAATAATAATCTCACGCTGCAGTAACTTAGTTGTGGCCATTATGTTCTATTAGAGTGTAAGGGAAATCCTTGATATAAAAATAAGAAATTTGTATTTCTAAAGATTATTAGTAAATTAAATCGAATAAATAATGTAAAAAATTGCAATACTGATACTATTTATTTTTGGTCTTAGCGTAGTAGCTTAGACTTAAGAACCTAACTGTATACCTAATGGTATTAAACTCAGTCTAGGAGATAATTTCGATCTATCTTCCTAATATGATAAGGCTAAGTTACTGAAAGCTCCTCGTCACGATTACACAATCACTTATTTTACAAAAGTAATCATTATAAATCCTACTTAAAACAACTTTTTAGAAAAAATTTTGTAATTGGTTTAATTAATGTAAAGGGTAATTGTCCTAGTAATTATTGTATCGTGTACAGCACATTTAATAAGTCAGAGAAATTCACCCTTAATCCAACTTCGATTAATAGATTCTGTAATTTATATTTGTTTGAAAAATTATTTTTTTTTTAATTGAAATCTATTTTTAACACAAAGTCTAAGCTAAGGATCTTAGTGGATTTAAAAATACTGAAACTAGAAAGGAAGATTTTGAAAGATATGTCTATGAATATTAATTGGATGCTAAAAACTTGAATTTCTCTCCTGAGTCAATAATTCAATATTCCTGCTTCTATCCTTCAGGTAACTAGAATTATGATTGAGTTTTTCATTTTGACAATTTGATAGATAAATGCAGAAAAGAAGAACGATAAATTAATTAATAAATCAATCAATCAATCGTATTTAAGCGAATAACTTCTTATTAAACAAATTTTTTATAAATAGATTCTGATCCAAAATAATTTTTAGAAAAGTAAAAATACTTATTATGATAAATCTTTTATAATGAATAATGAACTTACAATTTATTAAGAGGTACCTACGAATTCTATCATCTTGATTATTCAAAATTAAGTCAAAGAGAATTTAAATTTGCTTGGGTTGCTGATTACGATATCAATTAAAATGATGACCCTCAATACCAAGGAAGAAGATTTGGTAAGGATAATATGTAAATTATGGATAAATATGTAAGCAAATTAAAATTACTTTTATATTAACTTTTAATTGATTCATATTTCACCATTAATTCATTAACTAATTAGATAAAACAAGACAGAAAAAATTATGTTGCAATTATCGGTGGTGGTGATTATGCTTATGATTTACCAGATGATAGCGGGTTAAGAGGTGCAGAGTTTTTAAAAGCTGGAGAATTCTCTTATGCAACCATTCCTTATGTGGTAAATATAACTTAATATATCAGGTGAGAATTTTTATTTTATTTCCTAATTAATACTTTAAGACTGTAGCTGGTAATCATGAAGAATGGTACAATTTTAGTTATTATAAATCCTTCTTTAGAAACCCTAGATATTCTATTTCTGAAAGCGACTACTACACTCTAACATTTGGAAATTTACTGTTAGTGGGCATGAATACGAATAAATCAATTAGAGATCCTAAAACAAACTAATATATAGGAATTGATAAAGAATACTACAATTCTTTATTAAAGTGGTTTGATGATACTATGTATGAAATGAGAGGCAAATATAGATGGGTTATCGCTTACTCTCACTAAAATATTCATTGTTTTGAGGATTACCCTTAAGGTGCTTGCTACACAAATCCTACTCTTTTTTCAGAAGTATTTATAATTCTATTATTTTTTAATAATTATTAAATAATTAGTGTATTGAACAATTTAAATATCTAGCTTGAAGATCTCTTAAACAAGCACAAAGTTGATGTTTATCTTGCAGGCCATGTCCATGCTTATGAAAGAGTTCATCCTAATTACAAAGGTGATCCTAAATTCTAAGAAACAGACCAGTGCTAAATGAATAAATGCTCAGTATATAAGTCACCTTCCGCTCCTGTTTATGTAATTGACGGTACTGGTGGTACTAATCACTTTTTCCCTAGATAATCTGGATGTAATTAATTAATCGATTATTGTTAAAATCTATTATTTATTCAATTTAATTCTTTAGATCCTGGTGGCAAGCTAACAGTAGCTAGTGATAGAAGCTTAGGTTTTAGTACTTTCACAGTTAAAAATAGCACTCATTTAGTCTTTGAACATATTCTCTCAGATTAAAACTTCAAGGTGTTTGACAGTTTCACAATTTATAAACCAGAAACTTAAGTTATTGATGACAAAACTCCTGGTATTGATACCAGTGATTCTGGACATACTGTTATGTATATAGTTTTCTTCGTTATATTAGGACTTGTTGTAGTTGGGAATATTATCCTTTTCATTTGGTTTAAAAGGAGATTAGCTGCTTAATCAAAGTACTCAACAAGATATGGCAATAAATAAAGTGATATCGAAGAAATACATCATTCAATTATAAATTGATAAAAATAAAGAACTATTTTAACTTGAAATTAATGTAGATAATTTTATTTTTATATTACTTACTATATTTTATCAAAAACCATTTATGTATTTATATGAAATCAATCAATCAGTTAAATTTGTTTTATTATTTATTATTAGGAATTAATAACAAACAAACTTTATTATTCAAAACTTAATAGAAAATAAAAATACTGAAAAAAAAGATATCTATCACTTTATTTTATTGATTCATTGATAGAAATAATTTACAAATAAATTATAATTTGATTTGAATTCTTAAAACAGATAGCGTAAATAAATACATTTTTGATAACCAACCAAATAAAAAAACAAATAGAGAGTAGGATAGTCTTATAAAATGATAAAAACCTTTGATAGATCAAATTTCATATCTATAAAATCTAATATATTCTAACCTAAGAAGATATAGCCTCAAGATGAAAGAGGCAAAAAGGTTAATATTAGTGCACCTCTTACTTAAACTTTTATCTTCTCCCATAATTAAATGAATATGCCTTAAGTAGTCAAGGAAATTTATATTCCAGAAGAACAGAAAATTGATGAGGAAGAGGAATTTAAAAAGTCAATTAGAGTTGTACGTACCTAAGATGAGGAAAGATTAAAATTGCAAGACTAGTACGATTTTGAGAATCACATTAAACTCTTACTTGAAAAATATAATTCTGAAAAGAAAGATGCATTTGTAATGATTAATATAAGATTTATTCATGAAATATTTGGCATAAAATAATAAATAATTATGCTTTCTAACAGAAAAAAGCTCAAATAAGTAATTTATATGTTTTAAAAATGAAAGGTTACTGCTAATATGCTTACTGATGAGATATTCAAATATAAATTAAAGAAAACAGAAGTCTTAAATCACAATAGGTAGAGCGCTAAGGCTAGAGTTTCTGAAAAGGTGATGAGAGATACTTAAAAGTAAGATGAGGAGAATAAAAAGAATGTATGAAGTTTAGTATTTAATGTTAGCAAATAAATGGTTAAAATGATTGTTTTTTAAAATTAGAAAATTGAAGTTAAGAGATTATATAGATAGGTTAAAGAGGTAGTTCAACACATTCTTGAAGGAGGTGGCGAGTAAAAATAAAACTTAATAGTTTCATATGATCAAACCATCTATCTATATTGATAATAATTTTATAAATAGATCGAAATACAAGAGATATTAATAGAGTATTGAAAGTAAAGACCACATTACTTTGGATTACATTAAGGAGAAGCAAAAAACTGTAGAAGAAATGAAATCTGCAACTGACGTTATGTAGTTAGTAAGGCTATTCTTAAGCAAAAAAACTGAAGAGTTAGAAGTTTACAAATAATTACATGGTGAGGAATTCCTATCGGATCCTAGTATCCTTAAAGATATGAGTGAAAGCCAAGCAGGAGAGAGTGCTTCAGTTGCTTCTGATAAACTTAGTAAAGTTCATGATGAATTAAAGAAATCAGAAGAAGATCAAAAATTAAATAAATTTTACAGTAAATTATTATTAATTTTAATTTTAACTATTAAATTTTTTTTAAATTAATAATTTACTTATAAAAAAAGATTTAACTGACCTAAAAATATAATGGGGTGTTAAAACCGACAATGAAGTTAGGGTAAACAATTACTAAAAATATTTAAGTGATTACTTAATTTATTTAAAAATATCTAATCATCTATTAGGAAAACATCAGAAGAATTTTAACCCGTGAAGTTCTAAAGGAAGCTGAAAGATCCAAAGTGAAATAAGAAATAGAAGAAGAGGAAATAAAACAGAGACTTATAAAAACAGATCCCCGTTTTGCAAGAATGTTTAGGGAGTAATAGATGAAAAAATAAGAAAAGCTGAGATAAGAATAGGAAGAAAGGGAGAATAAAGAAAGGATTAAATAGAGTAAATTGAAAGCATAATAGAAAAAAAGAGAATAGTAAGAATTAGAATAATAAAAGCTAGCTTAATCTTTAAGAACTAGAAAAACAGCTCCAAAATTACCTAAAAACCCAAAGAGAGAAGCTGAAAATAAAATCAAAAAAGAATTCTTCGACACTGCTACAGGTGTAGGCTTAGTATATGGAGATGTCTTCTAAAGAACTAAAAAGTAAATAAATAAATGAATTTAATTGCAATTTATCACCTTATTATCAAAACTAATTTCAAATATTTTGGAAATAATACTTTTTTACAATTTATTGACTCTTATATTTTAATTAATAATAGCTTTGGAGATTTATTTTAATAAAAGGCATAAGAATTCTATTACTAAAATTCTTTGGGTTATCCTAATCAATAATCTCAATACTAGCAATCAACAGTAGATACTTTTGATGGACAATCTCGTTTTTCTTAAATGGAAAAGTGATATAATAGTATGGATGCTCATTTTGGAATAAATCTAATAAATAAATCAAATTAAAAATAGTTAGTTTTGGTAGTCTTCTTAAATAATATTTTATATAAAAATGTATAACAAATTAGACTATAGGTTCAATAATATTTTAAAATATATTTCTTTCTTACTTACTTACTTACTTTCCTTCTTAATTATCTCTTTTCATTTTTAGTTTATTCTTGTAAGTACTCTCCTTTCTCTCTTAAAGATTTTAATCATATATTATCGAATCATTATTGATATTAACTTATTGATAGAACTTAAACAAATTTATCAAAAATTTGAAAAAAATAAGATTCTTCTATTTTTAATTTGCAAAATATCTTTAACACAAACAATAATATTATTAGCTAGATAAAATGGTTAAGATTAATAAAACAATCATATTTGTATTCCTTCTTATTTTTGTGGATTAAATATATGGGAAATCAACATAGAATAGAGGCAATATTGAAAACGAGAATGATCTGATATATGAAGTAATTATTTATTTATTCATTCATTCTTTTGTTTATTCTATTCAATTTATTTTATCATTCTCTTATTAGGCCATTAAAAAATATGAAGATGATGCTTTAGAAAATAATAAACTTTCAATCTGTTCCTATGCTATCTCTAAGTTTTTGAATGATAAATAGGATGGCATTAAATTTAAACTCGAAAATGAAACTAAAGAGAGTAGAGGAGATGTAATTTTATTGATTGGATTAAATTGAAAAATATCTTTTAACAAATTTATAATTAGATTTTGAGTAAACTCTACTATTCAACAATTGAAAAGTGCTTAAACAAACTAAGAGAAGAATATTTAGATACCTATATTGTAAAACAATTATTCAACTCCTATCTTATTATTAACAACTTAATTTTTGATAGACAATAGGATTTATTGAGGAGATTAAATGGGATGAATTCTTAAATATAGACCTTTCAAATCTAAAGATATACTAATAATAACTTACTGAAGGCGAGGTTATAATCTAGAAATCCATAGAAAAAATAATAGATGTATAAATAAATCAACAAAATTGATATGAAAATCTAATTAATTAATTAATTAATTTTTTAAATCCAAAAAGGGACCTATTTTAGAAAGAGAAACACTCATTAATATTTTCGGATTCAGATTAAAATATGAAAATCTTCCTTATGTAGCTGTTATATTTGCTTTTCTCCTAGTAGCATATGCAATTCGTATTTGTAATCTTCATTCATTCTTCGAATTTATTTCTTAAAAATTTATTTATCATTAATCACCTACGTTTTTTTAACTCTAATAGCTTTCAAAGAATTTATTTTTAATCCTGATCCAAAAATTAGACAAAATGCTTATGGAATTAATAATTACAAAAAAAACAAATGAATAATTATTTAAAATTGAAGTATGTAAATATCTAGCTTTATACTGTAAATTATAATAAATGTAAATATCTTTTCAAAGATTTAATCATAATTTAACCTAAATAATATCCTAAAATAGTAAATAAGAATAGTTTA
This sequence comes from Tetrahymena borealis, assembly GCA_000260095.1. Taxonomy (NCBI): domain Eukaryota; phylum Ciliophora; class Oligohymenophorea; order Hymenostomatida; family Tetrahymenidae; genus Tetrahymena; species Tetrahymena borealis. The sequence continues at coordinate 168,809 of JH651307.1, forward strand.
ATCTTTTTTTTGTATCTATATATTTATCTAAAATTAAAGTGTCTAAAATGATAGAACATAAATAAAAATATATTTGTTGATAGCTAAATTGTGTCTATTTTAAATATTATTTAAAATATTCTAAAATCTTAAAACAAAGTAGACAATTTACAATTCCGCATAATTAAAAATTAGTTTTTAAGAATTCATCAAAATGATTAAAAGAATGTTTTTAATTTATCCTATCTACTAGGATTTTTCTATACACATTTTCTAAATACATCATTAATTCTAAGTGAAATCAATTAGATTGCTAAGGCAGGTTCTATACTTTGTCACTTTACTTAATTTGATTTTAGTACTATTATATGATGGAATTATTATAAATAATATTATAGGCTGATGACAATACTTGAAAAGTACTTGACTCAAAAAATAACTAAACGAATTATTTTCTATTATTTGAAAATTCTATTCGCTTAAGAATGCCTGATTAAATGAATTAAAGAACAAAAATCAAACAATCTTAATTATAATCTAATAAATTAATTAATAATCAAGTCAAAATATTTGATCAAACATAATACTACTTAAAACAATTTGGCATAATAGATCATGCTTTCAATAAGGTTGAATTCTCTGAAATTCAAGAAATCGCTAGCTTAGGATTGTAAAATCTAAGTTATTATCTCCGTAACATTATTTATTGGTTATCATCACTAATAAATTAATCCTTTTTTTAAAAATAAACTTCCTAGAATCCTAATCAAAATAGCGTAAAATCTGTACCAGTAGAATATAAAAAGAAGGAGAATATTGCACTATTCTGTGAAAACTTTTTTTTAAAAGATGTTAAAAAGTAGGCAAACAAAGATGATCTTTCATATTTAATAATAGAAGTTTATGAAAAGTATCCTTATGATAAGATTATAGCATCGAAGACATTTGCTTCAAACGACATTGTAAACTTATTATTTTAGATTAAAAACAATCTAAATCAAATGAAATTATTAATTAAGTAACTAACTAACTTGTTTTTGTTTTAGTTTTCAAAAAACTAGGTGAGTCTTAAAACAGTCGATGGAAATGAATTGATTATTCATATGTAAATAGAAGATAATGAAGAGAATGAAAAGAATGCTTAATTATTTAAAAGATAATCATCTATGGCAAATTGTGTAGACGATTCTATATCGATGTTAGATGGTTAATTTGGTTCTCCTTTTAATGCTAAGCGTTTTGACTAACTTACATTTTAGACAACTTAATCTGCTGAGAAATCCTAAAAAGGAAAAGGATCTCCCCCTCTCAATCCACTAAACAGCAGCAGTAGTTCTGGCAAGAAGGAGATTGAGGGAGGTGAATAGCTTTTTAGCTCAATTGTAAGCTCAATAAAGAATGGTTTCCTTCAATTATGTGAGAAGGATCCTGAAACAGACTTAGATTACTTAGATATGAATGAATATATGTATTAGTTTGTTTCAAAGCTTGGACCTGTTGTAGCAATATCTAATTATTTGAGAGAGGTTTACAATTGGACAAATATTTTTTAAACTTTAATGTATGGGGTTTGTTTCTCTTTGGTTATATTCTATCCTAAGACTATCATACTACTTTCTCTCCTCTACACCTACATCTTTACTAAGAAAGTCATACAAATCCTCTTCTAATTAGGCATTTAAAAGCAAGAAAAAGTTAACATTATTAATAAGAATGTAAATAAAATTAAAAATCTTAAAAGAAATATGATCTTTTTACAAGAGTAAATGAGATTCTATTCTGGTGTTTATGACTAGGTTTCTGAATTTCTATTCTCTGATGATAAAACTTAAGTTTTAAAAAATATATAGTTATTTAGAAATTATTCCATCTTCTTGGTACTTGGGATGGTTTTAGTTCCATTCTAATTAATTATTTTCAGTGCCTTCTGGTTTACATTGATCAGTCAAACCTATTATGGAAGAATGATCACAAGAGAGGGAATGACAATAGTAAATAATTTACAATTTATATAAACCCTTATTTCTAATTAAAAAATAAAATTTATTATTAAATAGATTCATAAGTTAGCAGTTAGGTCTAACAAATTTATTGATAATGAAATCATCGTTAAGTATTTCCCAAAATCTGTAATTGAAGCACTTCCTATACCTGAGAAATAATCTGGGTTATAAAAAATAGTAAAAAAATTCATTATTTAAGAAAATCAAAGATGGTGGCTTGGAAAAGGATGGGCTGATCTATTGATTCCTGGAGGTATAAATAGACAAATAAATATGAATTTCTTTTAATTAATTTTAAATAATGTTTATATTATAGATATACCTAAATGGTCAGATGTTTAAGGAATTAAAGAGTTAAAGAAAGAAGATTTTAAATTACCTGAATCACATTGGAATTGGGAAAAAGATGGATAATGGTAAGTTGTAAAATCAGATGAAACAGATGAAGATGGTTGGCAATATGGAAAATCATTTAATGATGACACTTTTATTAATTATTAAAAATCTCTTTATTATGTGAGAAAGAGATTGTGGTATAAAACATGCTCATGCTTAATTAGTTATTATGATGGAGACGATGAAGATGAATATGAAAAAATACAAAATTGATTAATTGATACTATTATACTTAAATAAGAAAGATTAATAATCTATTTTACTACTTTTATTTATTTATATATACATACATAAGGAATCTAAAATAATTTGTATCCTCCCAACAAATCAATTACTTTGTTACAATAACAATTTATTATTATGTCGAAAAAAAGAAAGCAAAAATACTTTTACACTTACTTAATTTTTTTCAACTAGCTTTTTATTCTTATATTCTTTATGATTTTGTTTCAAACAGTATAGAATATTTCAATTTTGCTTTCTTTAATTTAGCTTAAAGAGAACGAAGAAAGGAAGGGATAAAGATAAACCAAAAACCCTAAATTTATTTTAAGAATTAGTGTAATTTGTGAAATCAACAATGTTTAATTTGAAAAAATATGAATTGAATTCTTGAAATTAATAAACAAATTTATTTTAAATAAAATCTATTCCTTAATTAACTATTTAAAACATATTAAGGGAGTGAGAAGAATTTAACTAACTAAAGAATTTTTAATTATAAGACTAGTGAGATTTATTCATACTTTCTATTTTAATTGTAAAAAATTTGATTTATTTTTAATTTATAAAAATAAGAAAATGGACAATTAATTTTAGTATTATTATTATAATTATAAGAATATAGGATTTAATATTATAAAGTGTCGATGTTATTATTTATTATTTGATATTTGAGTAGAGATAATTAAAAAACTACACGTTTTTAAAACTCATCAATTTTTGTTTTTCATATGTTTACCAAAAATCTAAAGATAATTGAAATTAAAAGAGATTGATTGATTATTCATCAGAAAGATATTGATAAGATAACTTAAAGCAAAACAATTTTAAATAAATACACTTATTTTCAATTATGATAACTAATTTTAGGATACTTACTTTAGCTCTATTGGTTGTCTTTGGGTAATCAGTATTTATTAGAAAGCAAACAATTAAAAATGATGAAGTACTAGGTGAAGTTATTATGATAGGTAAGATAAATTAATTCGAGTTATCCATTATGATTTATTCAAATACAATTCATTAAAAAAGAGGAAATTAGAACTACGGATGATGGTGCTAATTTCGATTCATTAATCGAAGAAAATGCTGCTTTAATTGAATAAGAATTAGACATGGCTTCTTAGTTAGCTAGCATGATGTTAAATTCACTTGAATAAGAACTTGTGGAAGATAATTTTATCAATAGTAATGGTACAGTATTTAATGCACTAGAAAACTTAAAAGGAGTAGTAAATGAAATGTAAAAGGCAGAGCACTAGTATCTTGAAGATGTTTAACACCAAAAAGAAGAAAAAGAAAAGAAATTAATTTAGTTAGAATAAGAAGTTAGGAAGGATAATTAATTTTAATGGAATTTAAGTGATGAATCCTATTATGAACATGAGATTTTAGATGAACCTACTGAATAAAACGTTATTAACTAACCCAATGATGGCTCTTCTTTATAAAGCAATAAAATAAATGCCACCTAAAATTTCACAAATAAAGAGGAAGAATAGGAAGATGGACCAAGTTGCTCTGATGATACTATCACAGAAGCAGATATAGAAGAAATGAATTAATATGATGTTAAAGCTTGGATTGAAGACGATAACGACAATGAAACATCTCAACATACTTAAAACTTCAATAAAAATCCTAAAAAGGAATAAGAAAAGGGAGATATCAAAACATCTTATCTAAATATAGGACTTGGTCCTCAAACATCAATGAAATTAACAAGTCAATAAAAGCCTCTTTATAAAGATCCTTCTATTATTATAGGAGTTCTTAGCTTATTTGCTATTATCTGCGGTTTGTGTTACTACTTTATTAAGTCCAAAATGAATTTAAGAAAATCTACTTCAACTATTCTAGAAGAAAGAAATGAAATACCCTTGTCTCATACGAGTAAGAATAGAGATACAGTTAAATATGAAAAAGTGAAGATTTTCTGAGTGCTTTTAATGAATGAATCAATGAATTAATTAATTAACAAACTATTAATTTATAGCATTTAAGTAGCTTATTAGATTTAAATAACGAAATTAAATAGAAAAGTATTGATTTATATTTCTTATATTTTCCAAGTAAATACTAATAACTTTAAATGTTAATCCATAATAAATACTTTAAAATTAAATTAAATAATACTATAAATACTATTAGCTTATAATTTAGTTTCTTCTTTTATTATTAAATTAATTTTTCATGTTTGTAAACTTATTTTTTCAAGGATTATTTAAACAAAGCAGTCGTTTTTCAATAGAAAGATTAGTAAATTGTATTTTTTAAAATATTTAAAGTTAATTTTGGATAGGAGGAATGCAACAAGAATCTATATTTAGATATAAAGATCAATCATACATACATAATTTATTAAACTTTTGAATTTATAGTAAGATTATTGGCTGATAGATTGATAAAAATCTAGGATAATTTGATGAAGTATGAGTTTAATTAATTTGGATAGATAATATTTTCAAATATTTATTAAATAGTGAAATATAAATCTTTCCAATCAATCTTAATAACTTTAATTAACTAAAAGCAGACTAAAACAACAACATCAACAATAATAGCAATTCAAATTGTAATTTTGCAAAATATTATTGAAAGAAATGAATAAAAAAGCGATAAGAAGAATCAAGAATACTAACCAAATTAGTACTAATTTCTCTGAGATAGAAATAAAGAATTTAATAGGCTAATACCTTAAGAATTGCCTTTATGGGTTTATTTATTCAAGTATCTGTTTGATGTATATAAATAATTCACATGAGGAACAAATCTGCTCTAAAGATGGTAGGCACTTTACCAAATTCGTTTAATTAGGATCTATTATAATAGGATTTGTTTATTTAAGTGCTTTGGCGAGGTACAAAACATTATAGAATAAAGATTATGTTGTATTATACTTGCTAAATATAGCTTTCTTTCTAGTTGTGATGTGCTATTTAATTTACTCAATTTATTTTCATTAAAGGGAGTGCAACACTTTAGTCGTATATTAGAAGGTATTGCTATTTGTTTGTTTAAAGAAAGAATTTGAATTGGCTATTTTGATGTTTACGAGATCTACTTTGTGGATTAAATAGGTTAATATCTGCACTAATGCAATTTTTGTCTTTGTTTTATTATCTAGTGAAAACCAAACTTCTTGTAGTCCCTAAGCTTATACCCTCAACAATTTCTTTAATATTATCAATATTACTGCTTTCGTAACATATACTCTAATGAATTACTTAGTAAATAATTTAGATAAGTAAATATAAGTAAATGTATTAAAGCTGACTAGTATGTTAATAATTCCTATATTTGGATATGCCTTCATTAGAGTAGCCTATTTTGAATACATTACAGAAGTTGGATTTTCTTCTGATTGCATCCCCACACTTTTTGCTTTAGATTCATATATGTATACTGTTCCTATAGATATTACAGGTATGATACTAACTCAACTAGCTTTTACAAAATAACAAAACAATAATGATCATTTCTAAATTCCTGAAAATGATTCTCTTTTGAATGTTAAAAATACTAATCACGAAGGATTTTAATAGATGATAGACCTACTAGAAAGTGAAGATTTAGATAAAAATGATGACTTTCATAGAGTAGATATTATAAAATCTTGAATAAAATCGCTCTCTAACTTATTAATTTTATTTATTTCAACCAATTCTATTAATTAAATTAAATTATAGAAATTCTATATGTTCTACAAAAAATATATTATTCCTATTTTAAAGTACCTATTTTTTATTATTGTTTATTTATTATATATTTGTATTTCCTTTAGTACAATTATTCTGGCAGGGATTGTCTCATTATATTAATTTATAAAATTATAATTTTTAAAAAATTGAATAAGAGAGGTAATAAATATTAGAACATAGTTACTGTGAATAAAGGCATTAGTAGAGTAATATATGAAACGATAACATGTATTAACAAATACTTCATTTCTTTACTACTGGTAGTAGCAGTAGTCCTCACTTTACTGAGATAATAAAGTTATTGGTTTAATCTAAAAGGACTAAATTAAAGTTAAAACCTTTATTTAACTTTGATATAAAGGATTCTATATCTATTGAGTGAGTGTGTGCGTGCGTCTTAATTAAAAATTAATCGCATAAATTATTATGAAAAGGAATTGTAAAGATTTTCTAAATATCTAGATAAAGATAAATGCGAATCAATAGCTGTTTAAATTTCAATCAAATAATCTATTCATTTTGAAATATTTAAAATTATAAACAAATAATTGCATTTTTTCTTAAATGGTGCGTTAAAAATGTCCTTCGTGCGATTTTTAATTAATACAGCAAAAGGAATTTTCTTATTTTTGATTTAAAATGAAGTAAAGAATCATAAACCAGAAATAATCAGATAAAATTTTGTTTAAATGGAGGATATATGATATTAATATTATATGCTTTTTCAATTAATTTTTAAATAAAAGGAGAGATTTTAAATCAAAATGGTGGCAAAAATAATATACTCAAAAATTAGTGATGGGTTTAAAATGATGGAGAATAAATACAGTGAAATCATACCTTATGCTTACATTCTTTTGGCATCATTTTTCACAGTTATTGCTTCATTGCTCGTAAAATAATACAATTAATTCCCAGTTTATGAAATGGTTTACCTGAGATCAATACTCATAATAATATTTATAGCCAAACTAAATTCTATAACAGGGGAGAGTGTCTATTTAAGTGACAAAGAAACTCTAAAATTATTAATTTTGAGATCTACTTTCAGCTATGCTAGTTCTTTCTTTTTCTATACTTCTAATCAAATGATTAATCTTGGAGAAGCAACTGTTCTGTTTATGACCTCTCCTATGTGGTCCAATTTCATATCTTATTTCTTTTTTAAAGAGAAATTTTGTTTTATGACCTTAATCTATTCAACAATAAGCTTTCTATGTATAGTTATCATAATAAAGCCTCCTTTTTGGTTTGGGAATAATAATGGAGCAGATGACTAATACGATTTAAAAAGGATTTATGGCTAAGCATTTAGCTTATTAGGTGCTATTTGCTTCTCGGTTAATAGCAATATAAATAAAAATTTAAAAGGTAAAGTATCTAAGTAAAACCTGCTGTTTTATTTGCACTCAGGCAGCTTGATAGTTTCAAGCTTGTTAAAAACACAGTTTGAATATTCTTCTTTAGAAATATATAAATTAGGATTCATTCCAATTATTATAATTTTTGCAATATTACAGTTTTTAATCTAAATATTTTAAAACTAAGCATTGTTTATGAAAGGAGCTAATAAAATTCTACCCTTTACCTATTCTTAGCTTTTATTCGCTCTTCTCTTTGATTATATTTTATTTTATAAAACAATCGATATTTCTTAAATGATTTCAGTTGCAGTTATTATATTTTGCTGTTATAAAATTGCACTAAAATAATGAATGAAGTGTATATTATAGTTATTTATTTATTTACTTTAAAAATTATTTTCAATTATTTTATTAATTCATTTATGCTATGTTCATTTCTTAACTTTAATTCATAAATTTAATAAAATATGTATATAATATTTGAAATTGTTTTGAATTAATTTTTTATCAAATAATTAATAAGCATGTTTTTATATCGATATTAGGAATATTCGCGTAGATTCTTCGAGAAGAGAATGATAAAAAATCTTTTTAGTATAGATAATCAAATGCTAATTACATAAAGTGATTACTTACTCATAAATTCGAGAAATTTGAGTAGATAAAATAGACGAATATGTGTAAGGAAAGAATCTTCTTACTATTTTACTCGTTCTGACAAAATCCTGAATTTGGCTACTCTTTTGAATAGTTTAAAATCACATCAATTTAAAATTATTAATTAATTGTATTCACAAACATTTCTGATAAAAAAAGATAGCTTAAAGGCTAAAAAATAAATTATTTTAGAATGAAATTTAAGGATATATACGAAGGAATATCAAATAGGTTTGAGAAACTAGAGAAAAAATATCCTGATTCTCTACCATATATTTATGCTATAATTGGTTCGTTTTTGTTAGCATTAGGATCACTACTTGTGAAATAGTGCAAAGAGTTTCCTGCATATGAAATGGTCTACTTTAGATCTATATTTATTTTACTCCTTACTACTTAATTGATGGAGGTAACTGGAGAAAGTATTTACTGTAATGATAAAACCACTTTTAAATTTCTCATACTAAGATCCTTATTTAGCGCATCTTCTACTCTTTTCTTTTTCACATCCAATTAAATGATCAATTTAGGAGATTCTACAATCCTCTTCATGACTTCGCCTATTTGGTCTAATTTTATATCTTATTTTTTCTTTGGTGAGAAATTCTGCATCATTAGGCTCTTTTATACTGTTATTAGCTTTATTGGCATTATATTACTTCTTAAACCGCCTTTTCTCAATAGTATTAAAATAGAAAACTAAGAATTTGATGTTAATTATTTTATTGGCTAAGTTTTTAGTCTCATTGGTGCTGTCTCATATGCAATTAATAGTAATCTTAATAAGCACCTAAAGGATAAAATATCTAAGTAACAGCTAATCTTTTACTTATGCTTTAGTGCTCTAATATGTTCATCAATCCTTAAGGCTCATCAAGAATACTCCTCTATGAATATTTACACCTTTTATTCAATGGGATATGTCATTCTTTTTTCTCTCTTGCAGTATTTTCTTCAAATATTTATCAATCAAGCACTTTTTATGAAAGGAGCTAATAAAATCCTACCCTTTAATTACTCCTAGGTCTTATTTGCCCTTATTTTTGACTATTTCTTATTTGATAAAACTATAGATTTTCTGTAAACTCTATCAAGCTTAATTATAATTTTCTGTTGCTATAAGATAGCTACAAACAAATGATTAGAAAAATCGACAATAGTTATCTTGAAATATCTTAAAACTTATAGTACAAAGATTAATCACACTAAATTAATTAAATTAATTTTAATCTTTATAAATACAGATATTTTATCACCAAATATACAAATGAAAAGTAAGGAGATATTTTAAATCTATTAAATATTAATGAAAGAGGTTAATCAAAGAAGTACAGCAATTAAAGATATTACATAACAATTGCACTAATTAAAAAAGATTTTTAATCAAAAGTATTATTAATTTGAAGTTTAAGACTCAAACAAATAAAAAAATTGAGCAAAAGTTCTATAAAGTTTTAAATTTGATTATTAAAAAAATTAATAGATTTAAAATGGATATTATTGAATTAAATATAAAAATGAATTAATGACAGCATTAATAATATTATTTTTAATGAGGATTTAATTTTATTTTTAATAAAGATTTTATTTAATTTTTAATGAAGGTTAATTTTAATTCCAAATTGTAATAACTTATTAGCTATGTATGAATACATTTTTAAATTGGTTTATATTTGCATTTATCTATCTATCTATCAATCTATCAATCTCTATTTTGTATTGAAAAGATCTTTAATAATCTTTCTTTTTCTAGATACTCTTTTAATTATATATTTTTTTTACACTTTAATTTTTGAGAGATAGATACATTATATATTAATTTTTGCGTATTTTATTAATTCTTATTTATACCACCTCCTTACCTATTTATTACAACATAATCATGATGGAAGAATACATATATGATGAAAAGAAATTTATCAGACAGGAAGTTGAAATGATGAGGGAATTTTCTTTTAATATAAATAATGATGATGGATTAAAACTGTATCTAAAGGAAGGTACAGCAGAAATATTTGGAAGAGAGTTGCCATAATATACTATATAATAATTTTAGAAAGGAGATAGATTTTCTATTTTTACTTGGTCAGGATGTGTATTGTATTTAGAATATATCAACCATACTGATTTCTTTTAGTCAACAGATGATTCCCAATATCCAATCTATGCAAATATCAACTAGTACTTGCACGAACTAAGATTGTCTGCTTAAGATTAGCGTAAGATAGGGCCAAGAGTACTAATATGTGGTCCTAATCAGAGTGGAAAAACTACGGTAATAACTCTTAAAATGACTTAAAAGAATTACATATTTTATAGAGAAATGAGGGTTAAATGATAGGGAATTCATTTTAATTAATGAATCTTGAATAAATCTATAAATTTGTTTGAGTAATTCTTTTGCATGTGTTGTTTCGAGAGAATAGAGTTATATCTTTATTTTTCAATTAAATTTAAAAGGTGACTAAAACATTGACCAATTATTGCTGTAAGTAGGGGTGGACACCAGTTTTGGTAGACTTTGATCCAATTTTGAACTCAGTAATGGCAGGAGGATGTATCGGTGCTTGTGTGTGCAAGGATTCTTATCCCACAAATGGAATAGAAATTAAAAACAAAATTGTTTTGTTTCATGGCTATAGTCGTACTCAGATGGGTTTACTAAAAAATTAAATAGAAGTACTTGGAAGTGCTATATAAAAAAAGTTGTAACACAGTTTGGACTAATATCTTATCAAAAATAATTTGCAACCATCTTCTGATGCTGCAGGAAATTAATCAAAGTTCAATAAATAAGGGCCAGGAGCTAACCCAGGCAATCTAAACTCACTTGCTTCTTAGATAAAACTGCCCTCTGGAGTAAATATCAACCAGATGTTACTTTTACCTCAAGAAAAATAAATTTTTTCAAGTGGATGCATCATTAACATGCCTCCTCTTCAATCGAAAGAGTAGAAGGAGGTAATTGATTTGATTGTAAAACACTTTGGAGTTGATGTAATTGTAGGTCTTGATGATTAAGTCTGTAATTCTCTTAAATAAAATCTATTGTTGACAAATGGCTACAGTGTTATTCGTACAACAAAACCATGTGGATTAAAGACTAAAGAAGAATAGGAATAAATTGAAGAAGCAAGAAAGATTAACCAAAAGCTGTTCTAATAGTATTTTAAGGGCTTAAATAATGATATCGAGTATTTATTTTATAATTATTTTTCATTATTCTACCAAATCTCTGTAAAGATAATTAAATAGAAAACACAAAGAAAAAAGAACTTATTTTTTACAGTAAAAAATCTTTGGTCAGAATTGAACAAATTAAATGTCAGGCTAATAAAATTGTCAAAATTTGATTTCAATCAGATCAAACAAATATACTTTTACTCTTTTTAACACATAATTTTTTTTGATTTAATTACCATTTTATAGTCTATCAGATTTACTATTAGATTTTTCGCTTATCAAAAAGAATTTTAAAAATTGTAGAAACTTAACTTTCATACTTACATATTTTTTTAATTTTATTCTTATAGCTGTCACAACCAAGAAGTAAACTTAAATGATTTATTAGTTTACAGATTAAAAATGACTGACAAGAATATCTTACCCAGTTCATCCATGTAACCTTAAAAACAATAATATGAAAGAGTTGATTTATCTAAAGAGAATGTAACAAAGAGTATTGTTGGAGTACTTAATCTATAAAGGTCCTCACTTGATAAACTTAAAGAAGAAGAAATATTTGAGAAGATATCAAAAAGTACGCTAGGATTATTAGTGCATCTGTCAGACATGAGAACAAACCAACCATATGTACGTCTGTTTTTACCTGGATTAAATATGGAACATGCAATTAAAGAGAATGTCTGCGTAATTGGAGATATTACTTGGTTCGAATCCTCCAGTGATAAAAAAAAATGAAATCATTAAATAAAGAAATTAAATTATTTGTTTGTATTGGTTGTTTCTATATTTTGTAGCATCTAAAATTTAAAGAGAAAGAAACTATTAAAAAACTTGCAAGAATTAATATCTTTCCTGTTATTTATGCTTAAGTTTTTTAATGAAGAATTATTATATTAATAAGTAAGCACAAATATCTATCGTGAATTATACCCTATTTTAGCTGATTTGTAATTCCATAAATACTACTATTCATTAATTTGATAAGATTAAAGGAAATGTAGGTGTACCCTATTATTAAATTTACACAACCAAAACTATTATTTAATGTAAGTTAAAGTAAATGTATTTTATCTTCTGTTGATAATAAAATGAAAATAAAAGATCATATGGATGAAAGAATTGTCCATTTCAATTTTACTGAAGTAATATTGTAAGTAGAAAGAAAATGATATTTACACTTAGATTAAATTACTTTACAATTAAAGAAGAATTAGGGATAGTAAATAGTATAATCAAATAGTCAAATTTTATAATTTCTGATAAATTTTATGCAAAGTGTAAAAAAAAAAGAAGATGATTACAAGAAAATCGAAAATAAATGAGGTAAATGTTAATAAAGATATTTATAGTGAGGCATTTTATTTTATTTTGTTAATTAATAATCAAGGATTTTTACGAGAAGGGATTAAGAGTATAAAAATATATTTAATAGAGTAATCCCTAATCAGGTAAGAGAGGTAATTAGAGACTCCCTTATCTTAATTAATTAGGTTTAATAATAAGTTAAGTACTTTTAGTTTACGTAGTTATTGATGATAATGAAAATATTAGACTATAAAGTTTTTTCCAGATTATTAGATTATATTATACAGTATTATAAGTTTTTTTGTTGTTGAAAATAAGTTTTTTATCAGATGAGATGAGACGAAGACGAAGACGATTGGTTTGTAAGTTGGTTGATTCGTTGGTTGGTTGGTTGGTTTTTTGATTTCTTCTGTATTGTTTATTTTATTTATAATTCTTTCATATTTCATTGCACAGAATTATTAGTTCAAACAAATTTAGAATTCACCTAGCGATTAATGCGGAATAATTCTGACTAAATCTCCTGTTATTGAAGATATGGATCATAAACTGAAGAAAAACTATCTAATTTTGAAAAATCTACATTGTTAGAAGTTTTATTTTCTGATTACTCCTATTAGCTTGCTGATCCATTCTAACTCTCGTTGGGATAGAATTTTTATAAGAAAATTTCGGATTTTATCGTATAAGAAATATCCTCCCTTACACTCTTTTGAACTGTAAGAGATCTCTTAGTTTTTATGCATTTCAGAATCTATGGATTTATTTCATATGTATAAGTTTCTAATACATCAGAGATAGAAAATCCAGGAATTATTTCAATTGAATCTAATAAGATAAAGTTATACTTTGCCTTTGCTGGAATAGAGTACCCATCAATTGTTTATAAATCAAACTCAAATGTTTAATTACCAGAAAACTGGGCCATTGTTATTTCTACAATTCCTTTCCAGTCCAAGACTTCTGGAGTACCAAATTTTGTAAAATAGTAAGATATTAAATTTGGCTTTGTAGTTCCACTAATTAATTCAATAAAATTACTATTTCCTCCAGTCATATTCGTTTTACTTGTTAAAGAGAAAGCATCTAGTTTTTTAATAAAGAATTGCATTATCACATTAGGGTTTTCCTATTAAATTTTTTCCACCAACTAGTTAGCTTTTTGCACACTTCCTTCAAAGTTAAGATTTAGTTTATCTTGGATGGAATCAATGTCGTTGTTATAGTAACTATGCACTTTTTCAACCATATTCGCATATTACTGGATGAGATTTTTATAATTTTGCAAGTGATTGGTGAATTAGTAAGCATTATTATCAGAAATAGTTTTAAGTTTATGGCAAATGTAGTCTATTTTTTAGAAATTAGCTTATATTATCTGTTTATTCTTTATCTCGTTTATTTGTTATACCCTATCATTACATTCAAGAGATGCGTAAATCATATTATTCCTGATTTAAGTGCAAACAACTGGCCTAAAATCAGTTAAGTAGCAATATTCGGGTGCTATCGACTCTCCAATCCTGCAGTACTTCAAGAAGGATTTAAAGTAACAAAATATTTCTCCAAATAAAATAAAATTGTCCTAACTTTCCTCAATCAACGGTGACAAGAATGAAACAAAGTTAAATTCCTTCTGCCTCAATGATGATTTATTGGGTTTTTTAGACCTTTTTAACTATATCAATTAATTTGTTTAAGTATAAACCTAAGAATCATCTAATTCTTCACTCATTTACTCTTTTTTCTCTTCAATGCTCTTCATCATAATTGAATTATCCATGCTTTCAAACTATCCTGATTTATTTTAAGAAGAGCATTGGGTAGATTATAATTCTTGGCTACCGTAATTAAACTCTTCGAATTCCATAGTAATAGTACCTTCGTTTATTCTTTTTTTAATGTATTGAGTATTTAATTTGTAAATTACTTATTTCTTTTTTTGGTTATATTAATTATGATTAAAACCAATAAATTATTAACCCTTAAATAAGTCTTTTGAGAAGTAAATCTTTTATAGAGACCTCAAAAAATTAAATCAGCAGATTTTTTGTTTATTTAATACAGTAATAAATTAGGATGTAAAGTATTATACTAATAATATATTAGATAACTTAAGTTTTAGACACATTTCTTTCAATCCACAATTTCTAAATTAAAAGGTACCCCCTCCCAAATTGTCTAACAAAAACTATCCTTAATTTTGAATTAAATCTTATATTTTTTTAAGAGTTAAACAATAAAGGAAAGATTTGATTAAGATTAAAGTTAGATTATACTTTAAAGATAGTTAAAGTAAATTAATTTCTTAAATAATGATTTAAATACCTAATTTTTAAATAAAATGAAAATTAAATAAAATCATAAAGACATAGAATTATTTACTTACTTATTTATTTATTAATTCTCTTTATTTTTATTTTAATATTCTTGTTGAATTATCTTTCATTAATTAGAATAAATTATGATGATGATGATATTATTTTCAATAAATAAAAAATAATTTCGAGGGATGATTGAGAGAGATTGTGTAAATATTTAAGTTAGAGAGGAGAAGGAGAAACAAAATGAATATACATACATAAGAGGAATTGAGTAAGAGTAATCCTCTATTTTAGAGTGAGAATAATTAATTTATATTTAATAGTGATGGATAGATAGATAACTATATTATTCTTTTTTATGTTTGTTAATTATTAATGTTATTAGTTATTATTTATTTATTTTTTTAGTGTTATTTACTTATTTTATTATTTTATTGAGTCAATAGCTTTAGAATACTATTATTTAGTATCTTCCTTATTTTATAATTAACTACTGAACAGGTTGGTATAGAAAGTAATTATGAAGTATTATTAAATATAACTTATTTCTTTAGAAGAATTAATTTCTTAAAAATAAATTATAGTTAGCTAATTAATTCTGTTAGTTTATTTATTTATTTGTTTGTTTGTTTATTTATTTAATTGTAGATTTATTGAGTTAGATTTGGTTATTTTATTTTATTAATATAGAATTAGAAGAATCCCATTTTATTAATATATTTTTTAAATCCCTTTTTATATTGTTTCAAGAAATATTAAGGATAATAACTATTTGCAGTTTTTTTATAATGTTTAAAAGAAAGCAGTCTCCTATTTATTAATCTTTCTTTTTTGAAAGATTTAATAAAGAAAACTAGTTGAAAAATTTATCTCTTAATTTTTAGTTAAAGAATCAGTCTCTATTTTTGAATAAAAAATAATAAGATCAAAAACTGAAATTAACAAATAGACTAACTAAATTAGTTAGTTAGGTAGTTAGTTAGTTATTTTGAATTAAATATTAACTTTACATTGAGCATAGACTTAGAAAAGGATGTTAAAGAGCCTCACGAGCAGTCGGTCTTTCATTTGGATCTAAAGATAACATCTTTTAAACAAAATCTTTTAATTCAGGAGATCTCTTTTTCCAATCGAAATCTCTAAAAGGAACTGGCCCTTGTCCATACTTGTATCCTTTCATGTGATGAGGCATATAAGCAACTGTCATAAAGTAGAGAATGATTCCTACACTCCACATATCAGACTATTTTTAAATAATTTAAATTTACCAATTAATTTAGAAGTATTCTTTTTTTTAGAGCATTACATTTAAATTATTCTCTTAATTATTAAAACTTTATTTAATTGCTCGTTTATAAAACTATTTTCTTTTTTTAAGCTATACTTTAAAATAATAATTTCTATTACCTTTTGAGTTATATATGCTCCCTTTTTTACTTCTGGAGCTTTAAATCCAAATGTACCACATGTTTCTTCAATAAATGCATTATTCTTTTCAGTATCAATTTTCTATAGTAATCCTAAATCTCCTATTTTTACCTATGTTGATAAAATAATGGAACCTTAAAATCTAGATGCTCTTGGTTACTTCCTGATTTAAAAATTAATAAAAAAATGAAATGAAATAAATTACTCTTCTTATTTAAACATCATCGTCATCACTATCATGTTTTTCACAGAAAATATTGGCTAACTTCAAATCGCAATGTATATAACCTAAATTACATAAATAAATATGTTAATTGGTTTGTTTGACTCAATAAGATTGAATTTATTTATTGTTATTAGCAATTTATTCAATTTTGTTTAAAAATACTTTAGCATAAATTTAAAATTCATCAAAAATATATTTTTTATTTAAAATTTTAAAGTGAATTTGATCTACTTTAAGGTTATTTCTAATTATTTTTTAAATCTAGTGAAACATTTTTAAAGATACTCTCTCTTCTTCTTATTGAAAAGAAGATAATTAATTATTACACTACTTATTTTACAGTAACAATTTTTTGTCTATTACATATTCAATAACTTCCTTTTTATTAATCTAAACTTACTATCTTATTAACATTAAATTTTCTCATTAAAATTTATCTTCTTTGATATTTTAGATTACATTTCCCTTTAATTCATTAATTTTTTCTTCAGATTTAATTCTATTTCATTTCAAATCTTAAACTTATTTATATTTTCTATTTTTTAATACCTTATTTACTCTAATATTTGCTTTACAGTTTTCTAATTTTAATTAATACCTTAAAAATTGACCTCTTTTTTTAATTTTAAAAGATTTATTTATTGTTTTTTTACCTTAATCATGCAAATATAGCAACCCATGTAAAATATCCATTGTATAACTCTTTAGCTTTAGCTCATTCCTTATTGGTGTGTGGCACTGTTTTAATAAAATATATTTTGAAATAAGTGTTTCATGTAATATTGTAATAGTAGAAGAAAGATATTGTAGGAGGAATAAGAAGAGAATGTAAAGAATTTCTACTGATGTTTATTTAACTAAAATAAGTAGTAAGTAATTAATAATTCATTTACATTTTCAACTTTTTCTTAAAAATAATCAGCATCATTAACTAGCTCCATTAATAATATAAATTCAGCATCATTTTCATAATGGTCATAACCTTTAACTATATTAAAATGGTCTAAAGAGCAAGTTGCCTTACACTCTAAAATAGCTTAGTTTGTTTACAATAAGTTCAGCTTTTCTTTGAAGATCTTTTTTATAATTACATTCTATATTTTATAAAAAAATATGATATTCTACATGTAGATTTAGTTTTTATTGTTAAGTGGTTGGTAGATGTATTGTATTTCTTTCTTTGTTTGTTAACTTGTTTGTTTGCTTGTTTGTTTTAATATGAATATTTCTTTCTCCTTCAGACTTAATATGTATGATAATCTCGCTGTATTTTAGCTATTCAAATTATTGCTTATTTATAAGTACATAATCACTTTAAATATCTGCTATGCATTTTATAAATTTCTGGCTACAAAAACTATAAAATCATATGATGAAGTCTGAAATGGAGGCATGGTAAATAAATCAAAAGATTCTATAAAATTAGGATACTCTTTTTAAATAGGCATCATATGCGATTGAAATACTTGTAGGGCTCAAAGGCACGTTATATATTTCTGTGATATTAAACAATCTATCTTCAATCTATATTTCTGACAGAGAAACGATACTAAAAGCTTTGGTTAAAGAATCCCTTTTATCGCGAGTTTCCTAAACCTAATCTTTTACATTTTTCTCTTTCCCATCTTCTTCTTATTCTTTAGTTTATTTTATCTAAGTTTTACAGTAGAATAAAAATCTTTTATTTCAAGTTTCAATTTTATATTTTGATTCTTAATCTAATATTTTGAAGCAAAATACTGAATTAAATGGTAAAACAAAGGAGGATTTTACTTGTTCGTTAGAATTACACTTAATATGCTATCCGTTCATAGACTCGAAATCTTTAGTAATCTCTTGCAGTGAGGATTATTGTTGTTTTTCCTCCGCCTATTTAGGTTAAGTATCCATTAGGCTGGATGATTTGTTAAAATACACTTGCTTTATTTTTTAATTTCTATCTGGAATCTGAATTGTTCTCCTTGTCTCTCTCTCTCTCTACTTCTTTAAAGATTGCTGATTTGATTTGATTGATATATTAAAAAAAAAAATCTAATTGATTAATGCGATATATTTTGCTTTGTTTATTTTTTACTTAATCTTTTTTCTCTTTCCTTAATTTTTATATGAAAATAAAAAAGTAAAGTTTGAGTTTCCTCAAACAATCATCATAATACGTATTATCGATTATAATATATTTTTTGCAAGTAGCTTTTATGTAAATTCAAAAGTTAGGTTATTCTTATCTTCCCTCCACTATTTTCTCGCTTATATCCATCATCTTTAGCTTTATCATTTTTACAACTAGCATTATAGATAGCTTCAAACAATTTCGCTACTACTTTATAAGATGCTAATTATTTCAGAGAGACCAAATGATATTAGTTGAATGTAATTAATTGAATTTAATCTTAATTTTTTGATTTCCCACTTTGCGTATAATCTATCTTTCAACTCAGTTGCTTGTCAGCGCATTACTTACATTTATTAATTATTTTTTAATTTACTTTTTATCATACATAATAACATTTTCCTTAGAGCTATAAATATAGAAAATTTCTTAAAATAGAATTAAGAATTGGGTGTTATAAAAGACAGTACATTCTGATCCACCAAAAGAAGAAATTGAAATACAAAATAAGGATTGAAACTTTAGCAATATTATTTGGCAGATTATAATTTTTTGGTTGAATTTTAATAGATTTTTGGCAAACAAACACCAAAGAAACAAAGAAGAAAGAAACACTATATCTTTCTTTTTAAGGATATACAATAGAAATTTAATTTTTGAAATGGGATGGATATAAATAAATAAATAAAATCAAATTTTTATTTTTTTTCAAAAAAAAGTTAAACAGACAAAAAACTGTTTGGCTGATAAGTATAAATAGAAATTCTAAATTCTTTTTTATTGAATTTCTTATTATCTAAATAAAATTAAACTCATTTATTTATTTACTTTTCTCTGTGGGGAACTTTTTAGATAGAATCAATCAATCAATCAACATATAAATCAAAAAATAAGAAGAAAAACTTATTTAATAGAAAAATAATAAAAAATCACCCACCGAGGGGCTCGAACCCTCGACCACCAGCTTAAAAGGCTGGCGCTCTACCGAACTGAGCTAGACGGGTTTGCTTGAAAGAAACTATTTGATTTTAGAATTGAAAAAGAGAGTAAAATTGAAATGAATAAAAAAAGGGATTTAATTAATAACAAAGAAATATATCTTTTTTGATAGAATTAATAAACTGTTGCTTCATTGATTAAACATACCAAATCAAATTGCTCTTAAATCTGCTAACCAAAAACAAACAAGAGTCAAAATTAAACTAATTAAAATCCAAACAAATAATCTTTAATAAATATTAATAGTGCTGAAGCTTATATTTTTTTCAAGTAAAAAAAACAAGTAAATTGAAGTTCCTACCTACCTAATAAGGTGAATATAAAAGAAAGAAAGGCCATCAACAAAAAATTAAAATAACTTAATAGAATTATAGCAAGAACAAATGAGAATTTTAACTGACGAAGAAACCAAAGTATTTTTCACTAAGCTTTCTGAATACATAGGACCTAACATCAAGTTCTTAATCGACAGAACTGATGAACCTCATGTTTTCCGTCTTGTCAAGGATCGTGTTTATTACATGAGTGAATCCCTTATGAAACAAGCTTAAAGCATTGGCAGAGACTAATTGATGCAGTAATTACTTTGATTATTTAAATGTGCTTTTTCTCACCATCTTGAATTAATACCTAAAATTTTATTGAATTAAGTTTTCAAATCTTAATCTTCATTTTTTGAAGCCAATAATTTCATTTAATACAGTTATTGGGTGAATCTATCTATTTCTACTTTGGTTAAAGAAATGAGAAAAAAAGAGAGCAGGAATATATAATTTTATAATAAATATTAATCTAACTTTTATTTAATTACTAATAGCGCTGGTACTTGCTTTGGTAAATTCACCTAAGGTGGTAAATTCAGATTGAGCATTACCTGCTTGGATTATTTAGCTAAATTCGCAAAGAATAAAATCTGGCTTAAACCTAATGGTGAATAAGCCTTCTGTTATGGTAATCACGTTATTAAAGCTCACGTTGGTAGAATGACTGAAAATATTATGCAATACTCTGGTATTGTCATCGTCTCTATGAACGATATGCCTCTCGGTTTTGGTGTTGCTGCTAAGAGTACTCTTCAAGCTAAGGATATGGATCCTACAGGTGTTGTTGCTTTCAATCAAAGTGATGTTGGTGAATATTTACGTAATGAAGATGAAGAAAGATCTGCTGCCTAACAAAACTAATAGTGATAAATAAATTAATGAATAAATACAATTTTAATAAAATAGATACTGATTTGAGAATGAATATAATTTAATAAAAGTAATAAAAGATCAATAAAATCAATTCAGTATTTATTTTTTAAAATATTTTTGCTACAAAAATAATAATTAAATAGTCATAAAAAGTGATAGAATTCATCTATAAACAAAAAGTAATATTAATTCCTTCTAGCAAGATATTTGGCTAAAATTCTATCAATAAATTGCCAAAAAATACTCCTTATACTATAACTTTAAAAACTCTTTATACCATCTATCTATCCATAATCTCTATTTGTTGTTTGCTTTTTATTATCTCATCATCATCATAATTAATTAAGTTCATTTTTATATTTTTTACTTCATCTACTTAAGTAAACTATTATAAATTTCCTATCACTAAATAGATTTTAGTTAGAATACAAACCAAAATTATTGATTCAAACAATATATCTTTTTATTTTCTACTTGATCAAATTTTACTAACATAAATATTCTGATTGCTTCTTTAAATTATATTCGGTGTTTACTTAAAATTCTATTTAATAAATGAATATTTATAACTAATAAATGCTAAATAGATATTACTGAGTCTCAGAATTAGTTAAAATAAAATAAAAAGCATCATTTTTTTCATAAATTTTGTTGATAATAATTTAATCAAGCACTCAAATGAAATTTTAAACTCATTTTTTATATTTTTTTTGAGGAATATTTATCAATTCCTACAACCTTTATGTAGATTTTATTTTAATTTTGAATAATTTCTTCATTAATTGTTAAATTTGAATGGATTTATATAAGGTCTAAAGAATATTATGTAAGAGCAGATAATAAATTTCTATGTAAGTAAACATTAGTAATAGTAATAGTAGATATTTTCTAAAACATTTAGAATTGAGTGATGATAATAATAATAAGAATAATAAATATTCTATTAATTGCAATATACACTGGATGGATAAACATACTTTTAAAATTAAAATACAACAATTTGAATAAAATTCAATCAATCGATCATCTAATTATAGATTTTATTTTTAAGATCAATTAATCAATCAAAAATTCTCATAGACTGTTAGCAAGGCTTTCTGCAAAAGGCACATTATTTTTACTTTACCATTTCTTCAGCACAGTTTCCACAATATTTTTTATGTCCACAGGGAATTAGCGTGTGTGTGCTTTCATCATTCATGCAAATGATACATTAATTGTCTTCAGATAATTTAGAATTTGAAGATTGATTATCATTATTTTTAATTGAATTATTAAGAGGTTAGGGAGAAAGTTGCTCATTAAGTCTTACTTATGGATATTATTTTATTTATTATGGAGGGAGACTAGGGAATAAACCTTTATTTCCTTACTATTTGCTTTCAGGGAAACTAAATGCATTTTATTGTGGCTGCATTTATTACTATTGGTTATGTTATTTTTCATAGTACATAACTTAACTTTCTGGTTATTTTGGATAGGAATGGTTAATTTTATTTTAGAAAGGATCAGCCAATTCATCTCCTGAGTTACTACTGTCAGATTAGGATTAGATTAAAAGTAGATTGTTGTTATTATTTAATTAATCTTCTTATTTTGGTTACTCTTGAATGTTATTCTATTTCTATTTAAATATTTGAAAAGGATAAACTGGTATAGCTTTAAAATGGATTTTACATTAAAGATAGCACGACTAGCTCCTAATTCTATGTTATCTATAACTATTTCTCTTGTCAAGATCTTATCATAATATTTTACTGACTAGATAATAAAAATAAATATTTAAGCTATATCTCCTAATGCTCGATCAATTATATATATATATGTTTAAGAATGAACTTTAAATTAATTACATGATTTATCTTATCAAGCATTTTTAATAATTTATCCATTGTATCTTCACTAATTTAGTAACTAATTTATTTATTTATTTAATTATATAATAAACTATTACTTAATATTTCGGCTTATAAAATTAATATTCTTACTTGAGACACAAGGTAAGAGATTCAGAATACCCTAGGATTGATTTTTTGATTTCTATTAAATCTTCAGAATCTATTACATCTTTATTTGATTTGCAACTATCGATAACATCCTTTATAATAGAAAATGAAAAGATTAATACCTACCTGCCTCCCCTGGCTTATTGTTATAGTTATTCATTAATATATTAAAGATTTTAGAAAATAGATTAATTAACTTATACATCCAAATAAAGTATTTGGAAGTATTCTCATCAATCTTTCAAATTTAATAATAATAAAAATTTATCCTAGAATAGAATTTCTTAAAAAGTAATTTAAAATCTTTAAAAAATATTACATCAAACATCTACACTAAGTTATCAGCATTTTATATTTACTAATCTACAGGCATTTATTATTATTGAAGAATAGGCTGTTATTGTTGCTACTAATGTAGAGGTTATTATTGCTAAGGTTAAGGGAAAGAGTATGCGCGATTAACTTGTATTTATTAATAATTAGATTATACTTGAGGAGAGCGCACTTAGTTGCTGTTATATCCTCCCATATTTTAGAAATTAACCATATTTGGTTTTGCTTATTATTATATTTCTTGCTTTTTCAGGTTCTCTTCAGTGAAATTTTCAATATCTATTCCATAGGCTAGAAGTTTATACTCCTTACTAACCTTATCATATTTAATCGTGAAATCAATATTTTCAATCTAAAATGCATGATTTAAGTTTTCTTTTAAGCTTTAGTGTTTTAATAGAAGTTTATTAATTCATTTCAATTTTATTCTTAAGCAATAAATTGGTAAGAAAATTAAGTTACATTTTAGCCTTTAAGAGGATGAGTTCATTCAACTTTAATACTTTAGAGCTATTTAACTCACTAAAAGTGAACTGAATTGTATAATAAGATTTTTGATTAACTAGGACTACCCAATCTATTTCCTTTTCTGTTCTTTAAAGTAAAATAATATTTATATTTTTTATCTTCGCATTGTAAGCATAAATGGTTACGATTTAATGAATGATCCCGTATTTTTTTAAGTTTTCTTTTAGAACACTAAAGTCATTTTACTGCACTATATGAATTAACTAATTTATTTATTATTATCTATTTATTAATTTGTAATTTTAGGACTACCTATTAATCTCTTTTTTATCTTATATTTTGAATAATATTTTGATGAGATTCTTTATTATTTTTTTGTATGACTAATTATTATGGTATTAATGTATTATTTCTTTCTTTTTTAGATTACCAAAATCTCTTTCCTATATTACTTATTTAGAAATATTAAAGTGTTTTTAAAGCCTAATTAAAATCAATAAATTTTTGCAATTTAATTAACTTTATTTTGCTATCAAAAATAAAATAAGTTGTGCATACAAAACACTTGAAATTTTTTATATACATTCACAGATTCTTAGATTTTACCAGATATCCTCATCTATTATTTCGAATTTTGATTTATATTAAGCTTTACTCTTTGAGAAAAATAATAAAGAAACTATTTATAGCTCACTTATTCATATCTATAAAATAATACTTTAAAACAGAATAAAAATAATATTCCTATCATATTTAGGAATAAATTAATATACATTTATTTATTTATTATTAAATTTGTAGTTTTGTAAAAAATAATCTATGAAGATCTATCATTCAATCAATCAATCTATCAATTAATTATAAAATTTTTTGCCTTAAGCATTTATTATTATCTTAACAAAATAAGGGAATAGGAAGTATAATAGCAACAAAAACAACAAAGAAGAAAGTAATAGCTAATATAATTAAAATAGAAATATTTAATTAAATTAAAGATTAATTTATTGGTAAGAAAAAAATTAAAGATTGACTTTCTATTTCAATTCAAATTTATATTGTACTGTATCATATTTTTTTTAAAGTTTTAAGATATTTTCTTTTTTTTGTTTAAACAACTTTTTATTTATTTTTTTTTGAATGGATCTTCCTTTGAGTAAAAAAAAAAATTTTACTTATGTAACCCGATATCTATCAATTTAAATTAAAAGTAATAGATTCTAAATAATTTAAACTTTTTAAAGGATTTCACCAATAGATAAACATTAAATTCAAAACTTTATTGAAATTTAAAAAATACAAAAAGCAAGATCTAATCTTTTATAATTAAATGAAACTGTAATTAATAAATGTCTCTCTCTAATTATATCTTGTTATTATTAGAGAAAAATAACTAATACCTACCTTTTATTAATTTAATATCTAACAAATATCTTTCTTACACTTCAAAGAAATTATTAGTTCCAATATTATTATACTTATAGACAACTATTGTATTGCTTCTCAATCAATTTTAGTTAATTTTGAAAATTAATAACATTAACAAAATTTTTTGATCAGCCAATATTTAAAAAAAGTAGAACTTTAGCTGAAAAACTTCTAATGGAATTTCAAATTAATTAAAATATGACATTACCTTCACAATAAGTAAATTAATTAATTTTTTATGAATTAATAAATTAAAAATTTAGAGTTTGAAAAATTATTTATTACAATCACTTTTGCAGTTTGTATTTTTCTTGATTATTAAATACTTATGAGTAGATAACAGTAATATTTCTGTATGCTAATTAAATAAAACTTATTAACATAAGCATTAATTAATTATTACTTAATTGTTAGGTAATAGCTGTAAGTATTTAAATTAATGCATTTAAAGGTTTTAAAATTGAAATTTTGATTAAAATGGCTTTTTATATAAGATTGAATGAATGAATACAAAACTTTAGTTTTATGAGTTAATTAGATATATGTATATATTCGTTAAATATTTTAAATATATGGTAAAAATTAATAAATTTTAGAGATCTTCTTAATTAATTTATTCGTTTAATATTTATTAGTTTATTAGAAGGAAATGATTGATGACTCTATTGATGGAATTGATTTGTAAGGATAAAGTATTGATTAATTTAGAAATTAGTTGATAATTAAAGGAATGTACGACCATTTTTTTGAAAAAGTGATTGATTTTTTGCTCATTAAATTTATAATTGCTCTCTGTTTTATTCATTATTATTAAAATTCTTTTATCGCAAATTACAAATTAGGAGAAATATCTTATGAAATAATATTAAATTGTAGATACTTTATAAGAAATGCTTGCACCCAAATACATAAATTAGTCTCATAGTTTTCTCACACTAATGATAAATTTTCACGTAAATAATTGGGCTTTTAAAATATGCTAATTACTATTAAAACTACTTTAGAAAGAAAGAAATTCCAATTAGGGGACTAATGAGAAAGATGCATAATTCATAACTATTTTTGTTTACAGTTTAAAATACTTCAGTTTTTAAATACAAGAATTGGAATACATATATAAACTCATATCAGCTAGCGATAGACTGGGGATAAAGTCGATTGTGCGCTACTTCAAGATAAGAAAGCTCATCTTTTCATATATATTTGATCATAGAAATACTATACTCTTTTTAGACTAATATAATTTATAATTTGGTAATTAAGCAAGCAATCATTCATACAATTTCTTTAACAAAAATATATTTAATAAGAGTTTTATTATTAATAATAAATCCTTTATCAATTTATTATTTTAATAATAAAAATAATGAAGAGGAATGGTCAGGCGTGATTTGCAGAATATTTGGTCCAGAATAAATCACATTAATAGGGAATTAAATTAGAGCATTGAATCAGCGTTTTAATAAATTAGATAAAATATGGAAGAATAGCATAAACTCTTTAGATTTTATTAAAATATGCATGAAAAATTCTCGTTAATCTGCTAGAAATATTTCCCCTTCTGTTTCTCCTATGAAAAGCCCCATTATGGCTAATAAAAATGAGGCTTCATATTTACCAAATTTCTAAGATATTTTCAATCAAAAAATGAACACTTCTCCAAATGAAAAAGGATTTTTGGGCGTGAAATAAAAGAATAGCACAAGCATATTAAATGCTAGTTTTTAAAATAAGAAAGATTAAATGAGCTTATCATCATAAAGCAGATCCCCTTAAAAGCCATAAACATCTTATAAAAACCAATCACAATTAGCATTTAATTAAGGAATTAGTAATAAAAATGCTAATAGTTCTCCTCTTTCAAATAAGGGTGAAATAATGAATCAAACGCCAAAGATATTTTAATCATTTTTCCTAGAGACTGTAAGCGAATTATATTGAATGAATCTAAGAAAGAAATAAATAAATAATACTTTATTTTTAATTAAACCAAATAGCAAAGAAATGAATAAAAAGTTGTGAAAGATTAATACAACAAGCAGTAATAAAATCAACAAAGCCAATATAACATCGTCAATAAAGACGGAATGCTAATAAATTGCGAGTTGGCCCATAAATATGATGAATTAGCTTAGTTTACAAAAGAGCTACAAACTACAGTACAAAAATATTTGCTATCTGTAATGTTAATCCATTCTCCACTTCAACTTCATATTTTATTTTCAATTCATAGATGAAAAAAGGTACTGTTCTCAGTGAAGAAGATTTGCTGTTCATCGCTAAGAAGAATTCTTATGAAAACTTTGTAGAAAATCCATACTCTCTTATATTATGTAAGCATCATTAATAAATACCTAAAATTAAAATTTAATAAAAGCATCAAATGGAATTGTAATCGAATGATTTAAAATTTATTAAAATGTAAAAATAAAAATAAATTGTTTGATTAAACATGATTATAATTATCATCACTTGATAATAATGATGATGATGGTCATAATAAGATTCTTTAATAAAAGAGTAAAAATATTAATTAAAATTATAGAATCCGTTTCAGCAGCTCCAACAAATCAAAAGGATACAAGCAACAGAAATAACGAAAATATGCGATACTGAAAGAATTAGAAAGAAATCGCAGTATCAACAGAGTATAAATAATCAGTATTAATAAAATTCTAATGGAAATTCAAAAATAATGAAGTTAAGCAAATAATATATCATTCATGCTGTAAAAATTTTGGTGTAATATGAAACATGAAGAAGTTAACGTATTTATCTCTATCTGATCACAATTAATTTCCTATTTTGTCTTCTTTATTTATCTGATAATCTTATTTTATTAAATTTTCATTAACAATTTCATCTAATAATAATAATATTTATACATACAGCTCAGCTTTCAATTTTAATCAAAAACATCAGCAAAATATTAAAAAAAAGCATTAAATTAAATATGGAGGAACGCATGAATGATAATCTAGTCAAGATATACTATCTGACTTCACTCTATAGGCCTCGTATTCATTTCACCATTGGCCAAACCTATTCTAGGGGAGCAGAGAATTTATAGTGGGATCAGTATGTATTAAAAAAAAGCCCATGTAGAACTGATTGCTATGAGTAGGAATTTCTCCTCGAATCAGATTAATATCTAGAGTTTGTCTTTTGCAGCGACCATGAAGATGATAACTAAGTCATATGGGAGAACCCTCGCAATGACATGAAATAAAAATTCACAAAGGGAAATAATTTTGTAATCAATAAAACGGGAATCTATGCTGTCTATCAAGGATATATAGTCTAAGTAAATATGTAGAAAACCCCCGAAAAAATCGTAATATTTACAGATATTGATGGAACTCTTTACGGACATCCCGAAATTCACGAAGAGTTTAAGAGATATTTTATTAGTAATGGGTATTTCTGCAATCCACTTGTCACTCTTATATATTCAACAGGTAGTGATTTAACCATTTCTTTTTCATTAATTTGCCTGCCATAAAAACTAGAATAATATCAATTCGAAAGAAATAATATGTCCAGCACTTTTTATTTTAAAAAAATATCCTGTTATTTTAGATAAATAAATCATTTAATTAAAAATCTATTAACTTGAATAAATTAATCTATAAATTTTAAATAGATTTTAAATTTTTCTAACTTATCTATTTTATCATTCACAAACAAATATAGGAAGATGTTTAGATAACTTTAAGAGTTTACTTCACAATGTTCACTTGTTGTATCCTGATATTCTTGTTGCAGCATGTGGAACTGAAATATATCACCTAGGGAAATCTTAGTACAACCTTGAGCATAATCCTTACCATTTGGATAAGGATTGGGTGAGTTACATTACTTAAGATGGTTGGGACTAATAAGCTTTATTTGAATTTGTCAAGAATGAATTACCATAAGCTTAATATAATCAACCAGAAGGAAATTGCAATTACAAGGGTTCTTTCCTTTTAACAGAAATTGATGCAAGAAAAAGAGATCTACTTGATGTAACTAATTAAACTTAATATCAATTTAAACTAATAAACCTAATTAATTAAATAATTAATAGACTCTAATAAAGAAAGCTTCGATTCAGCTGAAATAAAATTGGAAATACATTATTTCTGGATGTGGAACTCATCGTTTCTTAGATATTTAGCCTGAAAGAGCTGATAAGGGTTCTTCACTTCAATTTGTGTGCATGAAAATACTAAAAATTGATTACAGTAAATCTGTAGCATTTGGAGACTCACTAAATGATGTGGATTTACTTATTTCTGCTGGAAAAGGTATTATAGTGAGTAATGCACAGTAAGATTTAATTGATTGGTATAATGATAATAAAAAAAGATACTTAAATATTTCTTGGTGTAATTACTAAGAATCTGAAGCTATAATTAAGTATTTAGATAGCCTTTAAAAAGAATACTATAGATGATGAGTATATATTTTTATATTAAGTTCTATCTATTATTAATTAGACTGCCTATTGAATGACTGACCTTTAAATATATTTATTTCTTGAATTAAATTAAAAATAACTTTATTAATATTTCCTAGTTTTATAAGAGATGCAATTATATAATAAATAGATGTAAAATAAGTTTTTGTTATCTCTAACCATTTTCAGTGAGTAAACTTATCAATTAATTAACTAACAACCGCAAACTTTATTTATTTTTTTACAAAAAGACATTCATTTCTTCAAGAAAAAAAAGCTAATTCTTTCAATTAAAGGATTAAAATATAATTAATCAAAATATTTTATTAATTTAATTTAATTTTTGAATAATAAATAAACGAAAGTATGATAAATAGTTTGGAACACTTTAATTTTATAATTTAATAGCTATTTATTTATATTCATAACTTCAGTAAAATGGTGCATCTTTAACATCAACATTTGTAAATGTAATTGCATTTTTGTTTAATTCTGCTCTTCTTTAAGCTTCTTGTTCCTCTAATAATTTTTATCTTTCCTCTTCTTCTTTTCTTCTAACTTCTTCTAAATCAATTTCAGGCTCAGGAGGTTTAAAGCAGTCTTCATCTTTCTCAACTATTATTTCCTTCTCAATAATATTTTCAATAACACTATTTAAAATATAATTCATATTAATAAATGTTGAAATTCCAAACAAATTATTAAATATTCTACTTAATTCCAAAGCTCAAGCGAGTAAATACTACTCTTTCAACTAAAAGGTCAATAGTAATTTCTTCTTAATCCTTAATATCATCTAATTTTAATTAGCCAGAAGCCTAAGTGTATTTATAATATTTATTGTGATTAAACAAACTAATAATGAAATATGAATTATATTACAACAAAATCATAAGTAAGGTAAGATTTTAAGATAAAATCTAAACTATTTCCACAAATATTAAAGATAAATAAGTTATTAGTAATAGGTGCTTCTTTTTTTACTATTTATATTAAAACATATCTTAGTTATTAAATGTTATATAATAAATTTTCAAACAATATTATATTGAAATATTATATTAATAATTAATCATATTACAGTTAGAAACTCTAAATGGCTTTGATGCAATACGCTTTGATCCAAAATATATTTCTAAGAAATATCCACCATCAATATCTGGCACATAGTGTTAAATTTTATCTATTAACTTAAGGTCGCTAAACGATATTCTAATTTCCTTCATTTCTACTTTAAATCTTTCTAATTGTGTAACTAAATGTTAAAATATCACCAAAAATAACAAAAATTAATCAAATTAATTTAGAATAATAATAGATTGATTGCTTGCTTGCTTGATAATCTTTCTTGGAAGTTTTATTTCAGTTCAAAACATTCTTTACCAATCAAAAATTTTATTTGATATTTATTAAATATTTCTATTATTATTTATTTGAATGATTCAATTTATTACAAGGTTTGATTAAAACATTTTTTTAAATTTAAATTATGCTAATAAATCTATTCTTATTACATATTTATTTATCTTAAAGAATTATATTATCTTTAATAATAATTAATAATAGTCAATATTCTTCAATTTAAAAAATTAAGTTAAATTTGATTGCTTCAATTAAAATTTTCGTTTAAGGCAAAAAAGATATTCTGGCAATCAAAGCATATCCTAATTAAAGATTTTTTTGCATTTCTGGAAGCATTATACTATTAGATATTTTTAAACAATTATTTATAAATTTTCAAGGATTTTTGATAGAAATATGAATAGATTAATCAGATACACGCTAAGAAAATCATTTGTGAGAAGAGAGGAATATGAATCTATTTTCACTCGTCTCTTTAAGAAGTAAGCAAAGAATAGCATATAAAAGGTTAATCCTATGACAGGTGAAACCAATAAGAAAAATCCAATTATAGCTCTTTTGGAAGATCCTGAACCAGATGAGAAGATGAAGGATTTAACATAATACGATCCTAGAAATAGAATTACAATGAGCATTAAAGAAGACAAAGAAATATTCTTAGAAGAAAATAAAGATATTAGCGATTTAGAAAGGGCTCGTATGAGTAATATAGATTAAGTTTTGGGAACTAAAACTCTCTTCCATGAAACAAAAGTTTATGAAGAAAGATTAGATAGTGAGCATGTAATGGAAAGAAAAATTGTGAAATTGGAATAAGGTAGATAGAAGTAAACTGCTATTGATAGATTACTAACCACTGATCCTCAAAAAAAGCGTGACCTGCCAAAGATTAGAAATTTTACTGAGTTCAGCAAGCGTATGACTGATATTCGTATCTATCCTCAACACGAAAAAGATTCTACTGTTTTAAAAACTGAATTCGAAACTCTAGTTGATTAATATTCACACCTATAATTTAGCAAGAACTAAAACACTTCAGAAATAGAATCTGTAAGTGATGAAATAGAAGCAAAAGAAAACTCTTAAACTCAATTCGAAAATGAATTGACTTAAAAGAGAATCAATCAATTTATATAAAAAGAGAATATGTACACAGATATGTCATTGATTAAAGTCTCTTAATTAGAAGATAGTCTATTAAGTGAGCTGAGAAAGAAAACAGATATCCATGATAATGTTCCTCTTTACACTGACAAGTAAATCACAAGATTAACAATTATGTTTAAATTATAAATTAAATAATACAATTTTTAATTATATTCTAAATTTACATTAAATGTTAAACTTTAATAAATAATTATTTAGATTTGTTTACTATAATCGTGACCCTAGAGTTACTAAAGAATGCTCTTTAAGTTTATATAGAACTAGCATCGAAAAATTTAGATACAAAGCATTTGATATTATGGAAGTAGATTGTGAAAATAATGAAGAAGAGTAGGTGACTAATAAATAAGAGATTCTTAACTTTTTGGAAAGTTATATTGAATTTGATAAAAGAATAGAACACCTTGCTGATGAAATGGAGTTAGGAAATGTTATCTTTTCAGATATCATCTTCAGTCCTGAACATAATTTCATTTCTTTTATTTTTGATATTTACAATAATAACGAAGAATCTATTATGATTGTTAAAGATATGAAATCCAAAAAATTTATTTCTCGTATTTTCTCAAACATTCATGACTCTGTAGCATTTGATAATTTTAATAATATCTACCTTGTTTAAAAGAATGATCTTGGTAGATTTTCAATTGTATCAAAATTAAATTTACTAGATCCTGAGATTAGTAAACTCTAACCAACTGCTATCATTGAAGAAAAGAACCCTAATTTCTAATTCAAAAGTAATATTATTATTATCATTATAAGCTAATTTTTAATATCATGAATTTTTAATTTAAAAGTCAGATAAATCAACAATAAAGATATTATTTTGATAGACTCTTGCTCTATTGGTGGAAATGACTAAAATTAACTTTACTTTAAGGAAGCCTATATGCCAAATACTGAATTTAGATAAATTTTGGTAAATAATAATCATTAAAGGAAAATAGTTTATAAACTTTTACTAAATGATTCTTTAATGATAAATAGGAAAGAACTGAAAATACTTCTACTTAATTGAAGATGGGAGATACAAGTTTGTTCTATACTTAATCAAGTAAAAATGAAAGACCAACCAAAGTAAATAATAATAATAATATTATATGTTCTTTTGTTAATTACAGTAAATAATTAATTTATTTAGATATACATGTCTCATTACACTAAAGGAAGTAGAGAATTACTTGAAAGCAAAGAAAATTTGGAAACTAAGCCTTCTGTAGTTAATATGAATGAAGTTTATCAAGAAGCAAAGAAAATGGTTGCAAGTAATACCTTAAGCACAGGTACACTAAAGTCTTAGTTCTTAGAAATGGTTGAAAAGGAAAAATACTAAGCTATTGAAGTGAGTAGAAATAAAGAAGTATTCTTTGAAGTCGGAAAAAATGAGTATATTAAGTTCTTTGAAGTGTTCTAACACTATTTAGCTATCCTTGTTTCTAAGATGCCAGAATAAAAAGATTACATTAAAATTTACAATTTCAAGACTAAATCATTCCATACACTCTCTTTCTAAGAAGAATTGTATGATATCATTCCCGAATCTAATCAATTCTATACCTCAAATAAATTCAATTTCACTTTATAAGTAACTTAATTTAAAATATATCTTACAGATTTTAATATTAATATTTAATCTATTTATTTATTTAGACTCCTCACCAACCACAAAATTTCATGAGTTATAATATGGCTATGAGAGATTTGTAATCTTATCACTTAAGATTATTCGTTAACTTCTAAAATAAAAATTACTAAATGGAAAGGTAGTTATTTAAAAATTTTTGATTAAAAGCTTATTTATATTAATATTAACTTTGTAATTATAGACTTTAAGCAACCTCTAGAGATGGTGCTGAAATCCCTTTTACTTTAGTATACAATAAAGTTTTTGTAAATGCTAATAGTCCTTGCATATTATATTTAAATTAGGAGGAAAATTAGAGAGGATCATATGGTAATAAAATATTAAACTTGAATGATATTAATTATTTACTAATATTATAATAAATGTAGATCTTACTCCTAATATGGTAACATTGTTAGATAGAGGTATTATAATAGCATATCCACACATGAGAGGTAAATTCATATTTGTTAATTATTAAATTCATCTAATTTTATCTCATTTAGGTACTTATGATATGGGAGAGGATTGGTTCAAATCTGGTTGTGCAGAAAAGAGGCTCACTAGCTTCTGTGATTTAATAGATGTTGCAAAATACATAAAAGAATAAGAAATATCTACTAAGATATGTGGTTACTCTAAAACACCTTTATCTGGATTAGCTCTTTTTATGGCAGTTTTAAGCGAGCCTAATTTAATCAGATGTTCTGCATATCACGTATGATTTTTATATTCTATGAAAAGTTTAATAATTTTTTAATTAAAATAATTAGAACGGTTTGTTTGATATTATTGAATACCTTTAAAAGAATTAAAATGCTGATACAATAAAAATATTTGGGGATGTTAAATCTGATTAAGAAATGTATGAGTTTGTGAAAGAATATTCTCCCTATCAAATGGATCTTTCAACAGTCGATTTTGAAAATATGATGTTCACTTGCAATAGTAAGCATCCTTAAGCTCATTAAACAAGAAAATTCGTAGCTAAATTAAGAGAAAATAAAGAAAATACAGAAGTTTACTTTAGAGAGTATTCTTTGATGCCAGAAGAATCTCAAGAAATATAATAATTTGCATTCTTAGTAAGCACTGCCTTCTACAAAATGGATGCAGATGAAAAGAAGACTTTCATTAAACCTGAAGAAAAAGACTATGGTGACGAAGATGAATTCAGGAGATGATATAAGTTAACACTTGTTTAATTAAATAAATTATTCTAATCTAATAATTATATCTTTGTACATACTTATTTTATTATATCAATTATCTATCTATCTTCTTCCAATCAAAAAACTTTTTAATTTCATTTAACTATCTATTTAAGGAAGTAGTTCATCATCTACTTCTTAAATCACTCAAAAAGAAGTATTTAAATAAGTATAAATTGCAAATAATCTATTATGGAAAGATGATTAAATAATTGATTATCTATTGAGGCTATATTTAATTAAGTGTTGATTATATTAATAATTAATTTACTTAAATAGAAGTTCTATTGATTTTATAATCGATTGAAAAATATTTTTATAATTAGTGAATAATTGACTGGTTATTTATCGAGTATTTTGCTTAAGGTTAATATAAAGTAAATTTACATATGGATAGAAATCAAAAAAGAAAAATAAATTTGTAAGATAAATTATCATCTATTGGAAAAGCTGAAAAGGAATTGGAAGAATACCAACACTATTTTAAGACTATCAAAAAAAACATTAATTAAGTAAATAGCGAAGATATTTTCAAACAGGAGATAGGATTTGTATTAAGAATAAAAACAAAATGGAAAGAAAAAAATAATAAAGTATTATTGTAGGCTATCATTATCCTTGTATTGATGGTATTTACAGTGCAATGAATTGCTTCCTTTCTTTAAAATTATACAATCAATTCAATGGTGATTTGTTTGAAAGATTATTCAATTAGGACTTTGAGAATGATTATTATAACTTCGACTCAGCACAATAAAAGGAAACCAAGCCAGAACCAAAAGAAAATGTAGGACTTCAAACTTATAATTTAAGCATTTTTTAATTTGTATTAATTTGTTATTCTCAATAAACCATTTTATTGAATATTATGTAGAAATCTGAAAAAGAAGGAGAAGAGTAGAAGTAATTAGATAATGAAAGTGATAAAAGAGAATAAGAAATAATAGATTTGAAAGAAAGACTCTAACTCCACAGTGAAGATATTAAAGGATATTTGTATAGTGATTCTTTTAAGCTGATGAAATTTGTTCCTTGTAAGATTCAATAGAATTCAAAAGAATAAATAGATATTTTCTTAAATTTCAAGTAAATTGACATTCCTAACTCAGTAGTTATTCTCCTTGATTATTATGGCTAAACTGCATAAAATCTAAAGAGTCTGTGTGAAAAATATAAGAGAGTTATAGTGCTTGATCATCATATTACAATAATTAGTACACTGAGAGAAATTATACAAGAGTATTAAAAAAACGAAGTTAAAGAAAATAAAGATTCTACAGAAAATATTTCTGATCAAAAAGATTAAGATATAGAAGAAAAAAAAGAATAAAAAGATTTAGAATCTCACTTTATTTCAGAGAATATCTAACAGACTATTAAAAAGATATTTCCCAATTTATAGATTATCTATAATAGAAGAAAGAGTGGTGCTACTTTGACCTACGATTTCTTTAATAAACTTTTCAATTACAGCTCTTATTTGAATGACAAGGTATTTACTTAAATCACAGAAATCTCTAAAATGGTTGAAATATATGATACTAAGTTCGAAAAAAATAGATAAGCAGAAGCATTCGTAGCAAATATTATTTCTAGTTCCTACGAATTGAATGCAAAAAATAACTAAATAATCTTCTCAAAGCTGTTGAATTGTTACATAAATGGCAATATAAAATTAGGAGAAAGAATTATAGATAATATAGAAAAATAAGCAAATAATTTAGCTAAATAAAAATTTATTGTTCACATCGGTGGTAAACACCAGCCTTTAGCAAAATGTTATGCAGTAATGTCAACTAATTTCTCAGTTATCAACCAAACAGCCCATTTATTAGCTGAAATGAGCGTGAGAGATGGAATGGACAATGTAGGTTGTTTTATCATATAAGAAAAAAGTAAAAATTATATTAAAGTGTCATTAAGATGTGATAATGACCCATCTAAAGAATAAAAGTGCCATACAATTGCTAAACATTTTAATGGAGGAGGCCACCCCAGTGCTTCTAGTTTCTTTACAACATTTACATAAGTAAAAAGTTGGAGATGAGAAAGCTTTATTTTGTCAATAAATTAACTAAAAATAACATATTAAAATATTTTAATGATAATTTAAAATTATATCTATCATCTTATCTTTCTCTATTCAAAATTTAGATTATTATTTATACAATACTCTTTGCTTGCTTGCTTGTTTGGTATATAAAAAAACTATCATTAAAAATTTATGATAAAAAATTCAAATTCTTGACTTAAAATAAATTCTTCTTTTTGTTAAAATTATTAAATTTCATTATTTCTATTATAAAAAAGTAAATAAATTTTTTTACTAAAGAAAATTTACAATAATAATTTGAATATTTTAGTTTTTAAAACAAAAAGGAAATAAATAATTCAATTATTGTAGAAATCCTTTCTCATAAAAATACTCTTAAACTTATGAGATGACAAATCAATATGAGTTTGCAATAAAGATTTTCAATTATAATATAAAATAATAAACAAACGACATGAATTAATTTTTATTAATGTAAGGAAATATCAAGACATAAATCTTTGGAAGAAATTGAAATTTGATTTTGAGCTTACAAAAAAAAAGAAAATCTTAATTAAAAATTTAGAAAAAAAAAAGATTGGTAATGAGCGAATTAAAACAAATAAAATTTTCTAAAATTGATAGGCATCATTATATCATACCAGTCTTAGAGAAATAAATTAGGTTCAAAGAAGTTAAATTGAGAAAGTCATTTTAATTAGTAATTTTAATGGGAAGTGTAATCTCATTTTTTTCCCTTCGATTCAGCTATGAGTTATCCAAAATCTGTACCTATTAAGAATAAGAAGATGATTATTATTAAAGAACTTTTGGATCTATATTTTTTATTTTATTTAGTTGTTTGAGTGGCTGGTTTATAGATGTGCTCTCAATAAAATCAACCTGGCATTTCTTCTTAGCTTCTAATGTAATTGGATAAATAATAATGATGATAGCTGCTATTTACGATTCTCAGCAGATTTTTTTGATTGGAAAGATTATCTTTTATAGTTTGCTGCCAGTTTGTATTATAAATTTTACTTGTATTCTTTATGAAAATTCTGGAGATTTTAGAACTAGATTAAATAATGCTATTTTACTTGAAGTCTTAGGGGAATTTACATGTGTCATTATTGTTCTAGTCCTAAATGCCTTATTAAAAGAATGGGATCTCGATTAATAGTCTGAGAAATAAATTAAGTTTTCTATTTTAATTTCTGGTTTGATTATTTGCTAGCTTTTCAACTTTGTCTCTTATTTGATTCTAGATGTTACTTATAATAAATTACACGAAATAAGGAGTAAATCAGTATCTTATGGGAAATATTTAATTTATTAAGGATTTGGTATATCCCTACGTAAAGTTGGAAAATATTTTATTTCAGAAGACATATTTTATTTATGTGCAATCGCTACTGCATGTGGATTCCAAAGCAGATTTATTAATTCTATAGAAATACCTAACAGTGTTTTTAAGAATATTTTACTTATGAGTGTCTTCTTAATTTGTAGCATTGTAGGATATATCATAATGAAAAGAATTAATAATAGCTAATAACTAGTATAAGTTTGTTACAAAGCTACTTCAATTTGCATATACTTACTTGCTCTTGTAAGCATTATTCAAACCACTCTTTTCTTTGCATTTAATTAAACAAGTATCTCAAGCAGTATAGGATAAGTTGATAGTACCATTATCACTTTATTTCAAGGATGTATTTTTATAGTACTTTATTCTTTAATCCATTAAATACTACTCTTCTTACTTCACTAAAGATGTGCTATAAGAGGATTTAGCCTTTCTATTACATTTGTATTTTATTCCTCTTTCTATTTTATTTCGAATCTTATCGGTAGTAATGATCGATTATTTCTAATATTCTAACTGTCTCATATAATTCTTGTATCTTTATTTAATTATCGATATTAATTAAAAAGAAAATATAATGAAATAGATATCAAAGTTTCTATTAAATATTAAATTTCTTCTATTCGTTGAATGAATGATTTTCTTTTAATTTAAATCAATAAATGTATATTTTCTATTTATTAATCTTGTTTGTATTTTTTTAATTTTTATTCCTAAATTATGTACTTAGTTAACAAAACATTTTTACATGAAATAAGATACATACTTAATATCATATATATATCTTTTCTCTTTTTTAAAATGCGCATAGTCTTGCAGTATTAATTTTTAATTTAATTTTATAACCAATAAAAATGTTGTAAAAATTGTACAAGGTAATAAATAATATATAATGTGTAAGAATGTAATAGCCTTAATATTGAATTAAATGGAATATAATATGAAGATAAACAAATCATTTACACTTTTAATAGTTTAATTTAGAAGCAATCAAACTAACTTACTAACTAACCTAATTGTAGTGATTATTACGAATTCGTAAACAATAAATTAATATTTAAATTAGTTAAAATCACTTAAGATTTAGTAATTTTAAAAAATTAATAGACTGAATATCTCTACTTAACTAAAGAATCTTAAAATTCTAAATGAGGA
This sequence comes from Tetrahymena borealis, assembly GCA_000260095.1. Classification (NCBI taxonomy): domain Eukaryota; phylum Ciliophora; class Oligohymenophorea; order Hymenostomatida; family Tetrahymenidae; genus Tetrahymena; species Tetrahymena borealis. Next base: position 208,501 of record JH651307.1, read on the forward strand.
TTGTAATTAAATAAAAAGAGGGTATACTATTTATAAAAATTAATAATTGAACTAATTTATTTACAATTGAAATTAACTTAATTAATATTTAATGAAAAAATAAATATCTGCAATTAATTCTTAACATTTGATAAGAAAATAAATAGAATAAATTAATTAAATTATAAATGAAATCTATTTAATTAATAATTAAAATACAATAAATTATGAGTATAGAAATTGAATATTTGTAAAAAACAATCTAGATTTATTAAACAAACTTACTAAGATGGTAAAATTGAGAAATTTAGAGGTAGAATTATATAATTCTACTTAGAAAATAAATTGAAAGAATGAAATTAATTTAGATGTGGAAGATATTTAATAACTAGTAAATAAATACACATATATAAACTTAATATATATAAATAAAAATCAGAACTTAGTACTTTTAATTAGATTTGGTTTTATAGCACCCATTTCTCCTGAGTAATTATTTATTTTCTTATCGTAAATTTTACCACGATGATTTCTCTAATGGATTTTCATCTTTCTTTCGTATTTCATACGATTCTTGACACGAGCATTACCATCTATAGATTTTCTCTTTCTAACTAAATTACCCTTGTTTTGAAGAATCTATTATGTGATTTTTCTTGATTCTTCATCATTTATTTCTCTAATTTCATATTTCTTTGAAATTAGTTCTCTCTTCTTTTCTTTTTCTAATATTCTCTACTACTTCTTGGAAATCACTTCATCTTATTGTTATTTCTTAACTTACTTATAGAAATCATCTTCATATTCTTCACTAATAGCTTATGATTTCTAATTATTTTCTTTTTATTTTATTTTATTCAAGTTAACCTTTTTGGGTTCTTACAAGAGCATGTCACCATCATCTTCGTCATCGTTGAGCAACCATGGCTCAACGCTATCCATATTAATTTCTCCATTATCTTTCTATTTATTAGGTGCTGCTTGCTTGACTGGCTTTTTAGCAGCCTTAGCTCCTTTTGTAATTCTGATATCTTCTTCGTCTTCGCTTAAGAGATCATCTTCAGATTCCTATTCTTCTTCAAAATCATCAAAACCTTCATCATCAGATAATCCATACATATTTTTAAGTTCATTTTGTAAGTCTCTTGCAAGCTTTTATTACTCGGTTTCTTTACTATTTTTCTTTTATTGCTTTTAGAGTTTCCTATTTTGTTCAGTAAAATATTTAAGTTTTTATGATTCATAAAATTACATATAAATTAAATTAAATTCAAATGTTTACATTTTTTCTTCAAATGTCAAAGGTTTGTCTGCTTTACCATTCTTAGTATTTTTCTTCTTCTTTGAAAGGCTCTTAGCAATAACTTCACCAACATTAGATTCAAAGTCCTCCAAAGATATATTCATACGTTCGATATGAGTTTTATATTTAGTAAGTCTGTCGAGGACAGGGTGATTATTTGTAATTTTACCTTTGGACTTCAATAACAAGTAAAACAATATGCACATAGTATAACTAATTAATAGTTCATATCTAATTTCTAAGAAATTTTATCCTTTTCCAGTCATAATCTTCTTGGCATCTTCAATTTCAAGAAGAGGGAATAACTTATCAACAATTTCACTAATGCTAACATTCATTTCTTGAGCTAAACTCATGATTTCAGGGCTTAATTTTTTAATTAATTTTTATTTTCTTTCCCTTTCTTCTTCTAAAACCTTTTCGGGATCCTATGGAGCTGCACTATCTTCATCTTGAGATTATTCACTTTCCTATTTTGCATAATCTTCATCCATAAAATCTGCTTCTGTTAAACCCTTTTGCTATTCTCTATAAATTTCATCAGCTCCTTCTTCTTCTCCAGAATCATCAGAATCTGTGACATCAGAATCCTTATAGTAATTTTGTTTCTTGTTACCAAAAGCTCCTGCTTTGCTAGCTCCTACTTCGGATCCTGCGCTATCATCTTCATCATTATCTAATATATCTGAATTGCTTTAGTATTCGTCATCTTCATCCTCCATTTCATTATCATCTTCATCGACTTCTTAATCGAATTCTTCTTCTTCAATATCATCCTCAGATTCAGGATCATATTTCTTACCGTTTGTAATTTTTTTGCCCATTATAACTGCTAGTTTATGTATTAAATCTTAGTTATTTCTCCTTTGTTTAATTAGGAATAATAATATATTTATAATTATGAATATTTTTAATAAATAGAAGTAATTTACCCTTTTTAAATTTACCCTATATAATTTGCTTGGAAATATTAAAGCAAATTGTCAAAGGAGCTAAGGAGATATTAAGTTTTCGATTTCTTTTGTATTCATTTTCATTCAAACTTTGTTGTAATATTGCTACTCATTCTACTTGAAGGGAGTGTGGTGGAGATAAGATATTCTACTTACTTAATGATTTCTGAAGGAATATCAAATAATTTTTTGAGTAAAAATAATAAAATAATTTATTTAATCTTTAAATTTAAGCCAATCATTGAATAAAAATAATTATCATATTATGTAGAATATTTATGGATTGTAATAAATAATATTATGATAAATTAAAGCTACACAAATAAAAAAATATAGTCAAAACAATTAAAAAAGGATTGATCATGCCATGCACACATACATACATTATTACTTTCATAGAATCTCTCCTGCAAATTTATTGAAATTTCTATTTTTCATCTGTTTGTAGATATTAGTGATTATTTTAATATCATAGTCTTTTTTAAATTTATTTTGATTTTTAATTGCATTCAACTTACTAATCGGGTCATAGAAATTATGTACTTAAATTGTAACTACCTTAGGATCTTTAATAAATATATTGTTAAAGGCTTCTACTATGTCTTCTTTGGAAGTATTAAATAATTATGAAATAAGAATATCCTATTCATCAAAAACATAGTTGAATTGATTTAATTGTTTCCATAAGTATTCAGTTTTTTCTCTTAAAGTGAGAGGACTTGAGTTAAGTTCACCTAATTCATTTTATTAAATCTATTCAAACTCACTGTCTAAAACGAGAGGTAACTTTTTGTGGAAAGCGATAAGTGCTTGCTACAAGTGTTGTTACATTTAAATAATATTAGCTTTTTCTCCTTTCAAAGTAATTAAAATGCCATCTAAGGATCCAAAACTAACAATTTCAGTTGTTATTTTATAAATTTATTATTTTTCTGTAATAAGATAGTTCTAAATAAACTATTTTAGTAATTTATTAACTATTCTTCCTTCTGTTATGCTAATAGCATTTCTCTTATCAATTTAATAGAAGCTGACAATAGATCTATTTAAATCCTATTATGAGCCAACAGTCTTTACTCTTTAGTATTATTTTATGATGTTTTAGATTAAAATTTGTTTTAAAAATATAATTTTACTTGACAAAATAGAGAGAATCTATATCAAAGACACCATAAATATTCCTATATTCTTAAAGCTCTTTGTTGAATTTAATACCTTCGTCTAATTTATTAAGCAATTCCTATGCCTTTGAAGACTGAATGTTACCAACTATCAATGCAATTAGCTTAGAATTACTTCTCTCCTTTTTAGCATGCTCAACAGCATCTTCGAATGTAATCTTTTCCAAGAAATCTAATTAGATTTTAGGATCAACAAATTCTTCTAGCAGAACTTTCTTTAAAAAATATTTTTCACCTTACTCTGCAGTATCCCATTACCTGTAATTATCGATTTCATTTTAAATTTCCTCTTCGGCATTATAGTAGTCTTCTTATTCGAATTTTAAATCTTTCCAAATTTAGAAAATTTACAGGGCAACATCATTAAAGCTTTCACTCCATCCAATAACCTTTATTTTTAATGAATTTAATTAATAATTTTGATTTTAATAATATATAGTTAGTTAATACCTTCACAATTAGAGAAGAATATTAGGAAGATACTTCAATTATATAACCAGCATCAATAGCATCACATAACTTCTTTTCTATTTCTTTTTAATAAATTTTAGCTATGATCTTTCCTGTCAGTACTTCCTTTGTATTCTCATACCTATCTTTGAAGAGAATATTGAAATACCCAACAACTTGAGGAACCTTGTAGAATAAATCAAATTTGTACCATCCTTCAATACCATTTTCATATTTAACTAAACTAGGATGCTTTTGATATTTATCAGTATATTCTTCACCATCACATACTTATTCAGATTTAAATTCAAAAGCAGTAAAGTTGAAGTTAGTGAATTTTCTTGTAGGATTCTCGTAAGGACTAAATAAACAGATTTTAGAATTAACATCAGGTAGAGTATGAGCACTTAAGTCTATATTTCCATACTCTATTTGCATGTAATTGTGAGCACATATATCTTCTAACAGGATTGAAGTAGGAATGTAAGTATTTTTAGGTTCAACCTTAAAAGATTCAATCAAAGTTTAATCCAACTTTGTCATTTTTTCAATTTGAGATTCTTTTAAAATTGCCTCAGTGTACTATATATCATAAAGAGGAATTTTATTATCAAATTCATCATTTTTTAAATAATCATCATTTTTGTCTTCTTTAATTTCCTCTTCATGCTGCTCCTCAAACATTTCCTTAATCTCTTCCTCCTTTATTACATCTTCTTCATTTAAATGTTCACTTTGTATTGTTTGCACAAAAGCAATTGGCTTAATATTAGAACTTCTATTTTCAATATCTTATATTTCCTCTTAATCTTCCTAGATATTAGAATCTACTTTCTTGTTGGAGAAATTAGAAGAGCCAGCTATCAAAATAATATTCTCAAAGTTTTACATCTAATTGATAATTTAGTGCATATAATTCTTATCTAATGTATTGCTCCATGTGCTGTCAGCAGCAAAAACTTCCTTATAATCATACTCATTTAAATTCCATGCATAGTTTGAGACATTTTCCTTTAAGTATAAATTTAAGAATTTAGAATATAAAAAAACTGAATTTATTAATAAGTTTCATAATTTAATTTAATTTAATGATAATAAAACTATTTTACTTATGTCAAAACTGTATGAGAGTTGTAGCTAAAAGTTAAATTAGCAATCAAAGCTCTCTCTTAGTAAATGGAATCTTAAAGACCTTCCAGCTTTATAAACTCTAAATAATTCATAAAAGAGTTGACTACTTTTTAATACTCAAATAACTTTTCATTTTGCATAAAGAATTTGATGTAAAAAATGGAATAATTTTCTTAATCAAGAACATTTCCAACTTCTAAATCTAGAATAATATCAAGTTTATCTTTAAGATAATATTTCAATCCTCCATCCACATTATTATTCAAGAAATAAGTTATAAATTCAATAGGTCTCTTTCTGTACTGAGATTTATCTATATCAATCTAGAAAACCATATAGAATACCTCATTTTCATCAAGGGTTTTTAACTTAATCATCTTTTTGGTGTGCTTGATTGGTTTGTGGAACTCACTAAACTTTGGTTCGTCTACAAAAGTATTGACAATATCTTAAAATGGCTGAATATAGTCCTCCACCTTTTCTATATTTTCATCAGTGAATATAACTAGCTTCATTAAGTTACTGCTGTAATATGTCTTTCTAAATTATTCCAATTCTTCGGTGATATTGATATCAAAATTATCTCTTAAAGATTAAACATTTCCTATTATTTTTTATAGATTTTATTATATATTCTTATGATATTTTGCGTTGTAATTATGAATTTCATCTCCTTAGTTATATTCTTACTGAAATAATCTATCAAAATAAAATGAATTAAGTGGGAAAGATTTTGATCATACCTGAAGTAAATCTACTGTAAGGATGACTAGGGACACTTAATATAGATAGCAGATACCTAATTTTTTAGTCATCATTTTACAAACTAACTTTGAATTCGCTTTCAACAACACTGCTTTCTTTTTTGGCTTGTTCTAGACTTTTATGTAAAAAATTGATGATTAAAATATTAAGCGATTGATTGGCAATTATGAATAAATTATTAATCTTACTCATAAACTGGATCTATGAACATATGTGCAAATATATCAAGAGATTTTTGAAGTTCTTAAGATCTTACTGTATAGAAATAGTTTGTGTGATCAAAAGAAGTAAATCTATGTATAAATTATAAAATTTGATCAGGATTAATAAGTTTATTCATATAATTATTACGAATCTGTATATCCTGCATTAACAGAAAGGAAATTATCGAAATAGTATTGCGTCTCATACTTCTTGGATTAAAGGAATGACATATGCTCTAATAAATGAGCTAAACCAGGTATTTATTATGGTTCTTACCAACTGCCAGCGTGCACATCTAAAGAGATAGAGCTAAATTGTGTAGAGTTATTTTATATAATCAAAACTTGTAATGAATTAGCAAGAGTTATCAATTTATATGCATTTCTCATATCATTCACAGGCTTAATCACTTCATTATCTAATAGCTGAGTTTTTCTCTAGATATTTTCTGAATCAAATGTAGAAATTAAAACTATGCTTATCCCTACTAACACAAAAGCTAATGCTAGAATTACAAATAATATAAACAACTTCTCTAATCCCTATTTATTTTTTTAGTAAGACCTGTTTAAGTATTCTCTAACTTCCTTTAAAGTTAACCTATCTCTGTCAAAATAATTCCCTAATCTCTTTTTTTACAATTATTTTCTTTATGGCGAAGATAACTCGCCTTGAGAGTTAAGCTTTTATTATTCTTTTTCTGACTATTTATTAAAGAAGGATTTTTGTTCTTCATCATCCATGAGGATATCACTTCTTTATTTTGATTTAAAGATTCTTTAAGTTGTCCTTTTTAAATAATCCATTGCTTTCTATTTTTATAAGAATTTCTTTCACTAACAGATATATCAAAATTTTTGATGCAAAGATATGAATATAGATTTTAAATAATCTCCAGTAATTATAATACATACATAATGCTTATCTTTGTTTTTACGTTTTTAAATATAAGGAAATAACTAAAAATAATAAATAATCTTTTTTCATCAAAAAAAGATATTTTAAAGGCAAATTAAAAACAGAATTTGTTGATTTAAAAATTCAAAGAAAATTTCCTGATTTATATATAGAATATAGAGTGAGACATTAAATTATTTATGAAGGAATATAATAACATAAAATGATAAAATGGATTGTTTATTAATAAAGGCTTAATTAGTTACAATTAAAATGCGTTGATAATTAAATTAAGTAATTTACTTAAAATATTTAAGCTAGTGAATACCATTTAAAAAAACTAAATCTAGTAACTTAATAAGAAAATAAACTAATTTATAAAGTTATTATTTAAATATTATTATTTATAGTTTTTAAATATACTTTACAAACAATTCTAACATTTTCACATAATTACAAAAATCAATTAAGGATTTTTCTTTCAATCAATGAATGAGAATATTTAAAGTTTAAAATTTCTGCCAAGTAATTATAATAATAATTTCCATCCTGTATATAATAATTAATGCCTTATTCTTTATTAAATGGGATGGATAAATCAACTAAATTTAATTAAAAAATAAAAAAAGAAATAATTTTGAATTTGTTATGCATATAAAAGAAATGAAGAGAATATAATAAGAGTATATATTAATAGAAGTAATTATGAAAATATCAATAAAATAATTATTATTTATTTACAACTTAAAATAGGATAATTAAGATGCCCTATCTACTTTCAAAACAAAGACCATTAATTACAAGTAAATTAATAAAAATTATTAAATATCCTTCAACCAATTGATTACCTCCTTATATAGAAGACAAGAAAAAATAAATTTAAGTTAAATGAAACAATTAGAAAACGAGCTTAAAAAAATATATAATCTGGAGGAATTAATTATCAGCTTAGAGTATTTATTAAATTACTTTTATTTTAAGTATTAACTTATTTCTTTCTTTAAGTGGTAGAAATTTCTAAGAGTGTGGAGAGCATTAATTTATTAATACAATTGGATCTACTTTTAAATATTTTAACAAACTGAAAAAATTAAAGCTGGAATTGATGTACTTTTTGTTTTTTTTTTTACCTAAATATAATAACATTTTAAAAAAGTAATAATAAAATTAGTTTAAAAGAAGTGAAGCTATTATCTAATTTGTTACCTTAGCTGAAACAGATAACTGATTTATATTTAAATTTATGGTAAAACAATTTATTTAATTTTAAACTACTTGCATTTTATTGTTTAAATTAAGTGCAAATGAATTAGAAGATAAAGGAATAATCCTTCTAGGTGCTACTCTTAGCAAATTTATTTAATTAGAAATTTTGCTTTTAGATTTAAGGTATTCTTTTATAATGTATTGAATTTATTACATTATAAGCTTTTATTTTTAAATTAAATAGTTAGATGATGTTTTAAAAAGAAGGATTCTTATAATTAGGTGCAGGAATATCTCAGTGCTCTAATTTGAAAAAAATGTCGCTCATAATAACGTAAAATAATTTTAATTTTTTAAGGAATTTTAAAAAATTAATAATATATATTTTAGAAATTCTGAAATAGACTATTAAAGTATCTAAAAATTAATGCAAGGATTCAAGTAATTAAATAATTTATACTATTTGGAATTAGACTTTCAGTAAAATTAACTCAGATTTAAATTGATTTTATATATTAAAATTCCCCTAAATAATTTAGAGAGACCTTAATAGATAGTGAAACTTTTATGGCAATAGGAGCAGGAGTATAATAATTATATCAATCAATAGCACAATTGAAATTAACTTTAAAGTATGATAATAGTAAACTTGTCTTAATTTATTAACTTACTAATGATTAAAAATAGTCGAATTCAATTAGATAATGAATCTTATTAGAATTTTGCTTAAAATTTACTCCATTGCTTATCTCTGGCTGACCTGTTAATTTATGATTTGTAAATAAAATGATTAAAACTAAAAAAAAATAAATTAGAATGAAGAAATTTTTAAAAAGATAATAGGAATATTATGAAGATTTGCTAGGAAGTATGATTTCAAACTCTAAAGCTCTTAAAAAATTGTATTATAACATAAGGTAATATGCTTTATTTTAAAATAACATTTTAGTGAATTAAAATATTTAATAGTTGCTCAAATTCTAGAATAGATGCTATTTTATTCTTGCATAAAATAAGCCAACTTAATTTAGAATCCATAAATATTGATTTTAGGTACAATTTATTTTTAAATACTCTATCTACTTATTTATATTCATTTATTCTTAAAAGATATAATGAAATAAGAGAAATGATTCCTTTGAAATCAGATTTTATGCTACCTCTTCGACTCAAATATTTAACTCTATCCTTTTTGTAAAATTATTTATCTTATTCAACTAATAATTTATTTTATAAAAAAATGGCGATTTAGACATTGCAAAATAAGCGATAATATGCTACAATTAGTATCAACTATAGGGTAGGCTATTAAAAAATGTTTCTTTCTAATATTCGTTTCAATTGACTTGAGGTAATTAGATTTTAAGAAGAATTTGATAATTGTTAATAATACTAAATAAAAAAGATATACAAAGTTAGCTCAGTAGAAAATAAGAAGAATGGTACAAAATACTCATAAATCTTAAAGATTAGTAGTTTCAAATATAGATTACTTTAATATTTAGAAATATTATATGGTTTTATATTGAAAAATTTTATTTAATTCAATTAAAGCTGATCATTTTTGTCCAAAACTGACTTAAAATTTTACATTGAGACTTTAATATTGAGTTTATTAACAATTATAATCATAATTTTCTCTTTCAATTTGACTTAAAAATTGTTAAAATTAATAAAATAAAAGAAAAAATCAAAGCTTCATTTAAAATTTATTTTAAAATCTTTTATTTCTAAAAATTTATTTTTAAATTTTAAATTTCTAAAAATTGGATGAAATAATTCTAGAAAATATTGTAGAATATTTAGATTAAATTAGATTGTAATAACAATAACTAAATATATTTTGTGTGTGTGTGGGTAACATAATAATTAAATTAATTTTTTATAGTTTTAATTTATTTGACTTTAGAATAATCATATTTTAACAAAGTATGATTCAATTAAGAACATTAAAATAGTTTTTTGATAATATCTTATCATAAATTAGGAACATCTAATTAAGAAATTGATGAGAAGTGCTTTTTAGGTTTCTTTGGTTATAAAAATAGGCTATTTAAGGAAATAGAAATAAGGTAGGAGATAAGGAAGACCATCTAGAACATGTAATTAGGAACATACACGCTCTCTTTGGAGGTATCCATAGGTTTAACAATATTTCTAATATCAGCGCCAAGCATACCAATTAAAACATGGGCGAGCATTAAAAGGAAATAATAATTTGTTTAAGCTATTTCTTAAACCTAAATAATTTCGCCTTCTTATTCTTAATTACTCTTACCCATTTCTTTAGGCCTCAACTCTTGCTCATCAGTGAAATTTATAGCAAAAAATTCTTAACTCATAACTTGTTGAGTTTCCTATTCTTAAATTCTTTTATCTTTTTCTGTAAGTTCAAAGATAACACTAAAAATACCTACTTTGTTTAATTCTTATTAATCTAATTTCATAAGATTGATAATTAGAGGTAAGAGTGCAGGAGTAACTAAGAAATAGTAAACTGTATTAATAAATCCATTAAAGATTGGTATGGCATAGCTTTTTTCTATCACAACACCTACTTAGAAAACATCAGTATGGAGCTCTTCAAAGAATTCCACGTGTCCACTTAATTAGAAGAAAAATTAAGAGAGATATAAGAGGATACAGACAATACTTGTAAATGAAATGGATTTGAGTTAAACAAAGATGGAGCAAAGGGTATAAGCTATATAAAAGTAAATGGGAAGTTGAATAAGTGAATTCCACTCAAGAATACAAGCGAACCCAGCTCCAGTGTTTAATAAGAAATAGGCTACTTTATAAGAGGTAGAGACTTTAGGAAGCCATTTTTTCTAGAACATAATCGTTTTAACAATTTCAATAATAATTGTATGGAAGAGAGCAGATGCAGGAAGTGTAGATGGAGAGTTTTCAATATTAAGGATTTTCCATTGGCATAAGTAGTAAGTGGCAACAGAGATCAATTAAATTGCGTGGAAGTACAAAAAGAGAGCTCTTAAATAAAAGTTTACTTCAGAAAATCTTTACCAAATCTTATAGAATAGATAACCAAAGAAACTTAAGAAAATAACCAGAGGAATGTAATATTTATACAAAGGATTACCAATTAATTCATCATAAAAGGGAGGAGGATCATAATATTTTGAAAATGCGTTCAGATTGTAATATTTACAAACAAAGAATAGAGCGGGGATACTCACTATCTTGAGTATTAATTAGAGAGAATCTTAAAGGGAGTTAATTTAGCCTTCAGATTTTCTGATTAAAACTAAGGCCACTAGAACCGCACAGATCAATTAGAAGTACAAACTAAAGACATTAATAGAGTAATTAAAATAATCATTCGATGTACGCATAAGGGTGAAGAGAGTAAACGATGATATTATGATTAATAAGTCTATCACTTAGACAAGGTCATAGCTGTTGATGATAGTCTTTAGTGAGAGCTTACATTAGTTAATAAGAACTTTATATTTAAGAGTGCAAAGAAGAGCTATTAGGATAAGGCAAAAGGCACCTTCAAAAATCATAAAAGTAGTTACGCTAAAAATGAAGTTTGCTATAGCGCTAATGATTATAAAAGAAACTAATATTATCTTTGATTTGGAAATTAAACCAGTAACCTAAATGAATATATTTTCCATTTGGGCTTGAGTATCAAAGGAAATAATTTTTAATGAAGCTAAAATCATCAAAATAAACACAGCGAGGACAAAATGAATGACACACCCTATGTACATATACTAAAGTTTAGGATCTTACAAATCTCTTTAAATTGAGCTCACAACCTCCACTGAGTATTTTTAACAAAGTTAAACAAATTCTTTCAAACCTTTTTAATTAACTTTTCTTTCTTCGCCTTCTTTACCTATGAATAGGTTATTGTATTTTTGCTTAATTTCTAAAGATAATTTTTTTAACTCTTCAATTTTTTTGACTTCCCCAGTAAATTCTTTCACTTTTTCTATGAATCCATCTTCTATTTACCTAAAATTCGTGTAGAAATTGTTGGCTACAACAAAATCATCTATTTCTGGCTTATCTAGGAAGAAATCAGGAGAAATCATACCAAGATTATTGTTGGGAATAGGAACGCCCAAGAGCATGCAGTAAGTGGGTGTAACATTAATCTAAAATACGTCAGGAGCAGTAAGGAATTCTCTATCCATATTTTAACCGAAGTCTCTTTTATCCTTAGTAATGAATGAATTTCTAGAAAAACCAAACATGAAAGTGTTGGACTCCAAAGCAGAGTAACCACCATGATGGCCATTAACTTCATAGTTAATACCATGATCTGAAACTATAATTAAGGTTTAGTCAGTGTTAACAGTAGAGTCCTTAATGTTCTAAATAAGCTTTTTGGTAAGAACGCTTTCAGCTTCAATAGTTTAACGCAGAGCATCATCATATTAATCAGTAAGATGGCTAGAGTCGTCTATACCATAGAAATGAATAAACATTGAAGACCAATCATCGTTTTTCAATTACTCTACGACTATATTTTCAAACTAAATTATATCATTTTCTTCTCTTTTATACAAGTGATTCTCTCCTACAAAATTGCCTCTATCAAAAATATTTGGATAAAGTTATCCCCAAAAAATACCAGCATAACATACTACCTTTTCTCTTTGCTCGCCAATGAAAGGATTGTTTTTTTTTGCTTGAGTGACAATGTTATCAAACACCATTTCTTTAGAACCTAAATTTGCTGTCATTTGATCATAAGAAGGGAGAATTCCTTAGAGCATAGCCTTTACTCTCAAGGATGTGTAAGTAGGAGGGTGAGAAAAAGCTTTTAGAAGTACGGTATTTTCAGGATCTTCACTCAATCTATCTAAAAACTCGGTGAATGGTACATCTCTAGAAGGGATTTTCAAACTTGGATCATTAGACAATCCTTCCTTTGCTTAATTTAACTTTTTTTGTTGATCTTCTTCATTGACTACATAATAATAGGGAAGACTGTCCATAATCAAAAATATCACTTGGCTAGATTAAGTAGGGAACCATTGCTTTTCATATATAGCTTACTAGTCCTTGTCTTTGTACTGCATCTCACTTGCATAAGGATTCCCTTTGGGAGAATGGCGGCTTGAAGTGATGGAAGATGAAGTAAACCCATAGGCATAAATCAAAGAACCTACTATAAAAAAGAGTGAGATAAGTAAAATGAAGTATATAGGATTATTTCTCGAATTCATGCTTATTTTTCAGTTTATATAAATTATTTTTCAAAGGTTTAATTATACCATCAGTTTTTTTCTTAGCATTTAATTAAGAAGTGAAGCCTTACAGAGGAATTAAATTTAGTTGAGTAAATTTATCATTAAACGATAATTGGAATAGCGTTATTCTAATAACATTTTAAAAAAGTAGGTTTATGGGATACACGTGGTTATGTTCAGGTTACTTACAACCATTTACCAAATGTTTTTAAATTAATCCTAACAATTAGAGATACTTTTTAAAGTATTTAAGTAATTCTCTTTAAATCTAAACAAAAAAAATTTTAGCTTATAGCTATCGAATTATTAATAGACTTTTCTTAGTCAAAAAATATTAAATTTTAAAAATTGATAACTCCGAATTCATACAATTGAATTTTTGAAAAGGAAGATAAATTTTTAATCAAAATAAGTAATAATTTACAAATAGACCAATTAATTTAATAATTTCGTTGCTTCATAAAAGAATAAAATATATAGATAGTTCGAGTGATAAACATTTGATTGTTTTTTTGATTGCCTTAATTTAGTTCTAAGTGTTTATCGGTCTAATCTGAATTACAAATATAATTAAATAATATTAATTAGTGTCTTCCTGATCATACATATTTATCATAAGAGAAATTTTATAATTATGAATTCAAGAAAATACAAGCCTTCATAAGGTGCCTCTAGCACAATAGGCATTAATAAAACTAATCACATTAGGATGTATGTTTAATACAAAATTTAGGTAATCTAAAAATGAAATCCATTTACGTGGTTATTTATTAATTTTATGAAATTTCTTTTCTTATTAGGCAAGATGCTAATGACCGAAAAATATTAAAAATTTATGATTAGGATATTAGAGCATCGGATATTAAGTTATTCAAATTTATAAATAATCTCTTCTAAGATTCTAAGAGAAATTAAAGAAAAAATTAAATGATCTCTGCCCTAACGGCATTACATTTCTATCTTTCTTTCTTTCCTTTGATAAATCTATTACTTTATTATTTATATTAATACTTTAGTAAAGTTATAAATTTTTTATAGATGAATTTACATACAAGTATATTTAATTTTTTTATAGATTTTTAAATTCGACTTAGTATACTCACGTTTCAAATAAAGAAATAAATAAATTATTAAATAAGCAAACAAGCAAACAAGCAAATTTGTGTTTATTAGGTAATAGTTAAGCAGCAAGTACGAATTGCTTTTTGAGCAATATAATTATTGTTTCCCAAAAAAAAATAATTGACTTTAAGAAATTTGTTTCTTTCAATCTAATTGATAGTAAAATCTAATTTATTAATTTGCATTTAAGGTAAATAGATAAATTGTTCTATAAAAAAAGCTATTTACTCAGAATTAATTATTAATTACTACCTCTTTTCACTTCCTTTTTTTATTTTTTCTTAGTATAAACTTACACTCATAAACTGATATTTCAGCTTATTACGATAAAGTATTAAGTAAGTTTTGCAATATTTGCAATAATCAATAGGAGATTTTAATCAGATAGTAGTATGATCCGAGAAAATCAATCACTATTCTTAGGAGGGAAAAGAGAGTAGGATTAAGATCAAAAAAATACTTATTAATTATAGACTGATAAAAACAAATAAAGTGTATGTTAAATTTTTTTTAAATTTTGTATGGACATTTTAAGATTGTAATTACTTCGGTAAATTAATTCTTTTCAATTAACAAAAATATTTGAGATAAGGATTGCAACTACACTTGCCATTAAGTAATTATTCAAAAAGATAAAATTATCTCCACTTTGAATATAAATTTGTTTATTTCTAATAACCCATAATTCACCTATACAGCTGCACAGCATGGTTATGGCACTAAATAAAATTATTCCACTCTTGTGTTTCTACAATTTAACATTCTCAACAGCAGAATTCATTAATTTTATATTTTCTATTTCTTATTCACCTAATATTCCCTAGTTCTCATAATCGTTTTCATGGAATGCTCCTTAGTGAGCAGCTATTTACTATTTTTTAGGTTTGGTCTTGATTATTTAGGTAACAAAAGGTAAGGGTAAATAATATAAGACTATTTAGAGAAGATTAAAGTCATTATCATAATAGGAAATTTGGAAATTAAAAAGCTAGAATAGAATGGCTGCCATTATTATTGCATGTACTTATAAATAGAATGAATTTTGTAAACATTTCCTTGCACTTGCAACTTCACCTAACAAGTATAAATTAGCAATAACAATAGGATAGTATTTGCTTGTTTATACAAGGTAATTATGGTTAGAGAATAAACCAAGGAAACACCAGAAGATGTTGATCATCATCAAGTCAACTTGGAAGTGGTCTCTATTCAAAAAATTTAAACTAATACGATTTTTAATGTACATAGAATAGATGTAAAATATTAAATTTAAGGCAAAGCAAAGATAAATTTCTTATTTAAAACGGAGAATTCCTTCTATTGCTGCAAATGCTAAAGATATTTGTAAGAATGTTTAATTTCTCTGATCTTAAGTTCCCTTTTCACTTATAATTAATTTTGAATGGAAACCGAAAATCATCATTTCGCAGATAACTGAAATTATCTGCAAACTTTTGAATGAGTTAAGCATAGTAATAGAAAGATTCAAGCCAACAAACATCAATATTACTATAGGTTTTCCACTTTTTTTAAATTCATTGATACCCAGGAATAAAACGAGAAAAGAAGAAATTATACTTCCATAATATTTTAAATCACTCTTTTCATTCATAAAGTATATGTAAAAGCTCAAAGCAGTTGATGTGATCATGAATAGATAATTTTTAAATTTTCTCTTTCTGATAACTTATCTTATTAAATATTCAAACATTATTTTTAATGCAATAACTCCTCCAATGATTATTCCAAAGATCATTAATCTGATAGAGTAAAATTAAGTATTGTAAATGGATTCTTAAATCTCGTTTTGCAAGCTGATAATTTTAAGGATCATTTATTCCAATGCCTCTTCATTGTAGATAATCATGTCTCTTTACTCATAGAAAAGCTCGTTTTCAATTTTAGTTATTTTTTAAAATAGTGTTTTAAATTCAAATTGATCAAAAATGCTTGTTTTTTTTTAAATAGTTTAGTAAAATTGCTTTTATTGTTGTAATGTTGAAAAAGAGTCCTAAAGAATTCTTTAAAGCATCTCAAGCCTATTAGCAAATTTACTTGCAGGATATACTTCAAAAAGTGATCTACCTGAATTAATAAAGGAAATAGGTATATTCAAAATATTAGAGATTGTGCTGGAGATCATACTCTCGTGAGTAGAAAATTAGCCAGCTTAAGAAGATATTCTTTCATTTTTCTCTTTTCTTCTTATACTTTGAATAAAACTATCTTCCTAAATAAATCCTTTCTGAGTATAAGCAAAGAACATGGAGTTACAAGTTTTAATATCCTCTCCTTTACAACTGAAATGAGAACCTGTTTCAGATTTTCCATGATCACTTGTGATCATTAGGATGGCCTCGTCATCCATGTTTTCTACAATACCTCTAATAATTTTATCTATTTACTTCTATGCATCTCTTCCTTATTCAGTATGCATACCTTCCATATGTGCTACTTCATCAAAAAGACCTCCATAAATAAAAAGAGTGTCATAGTTATTCGATTTTATTATGCTGGTATACTCATTAATTTTTTCAATTTCTGACTATTTCATTTACTCGTAGTCATACAAATCAGGATTAAGTGCATATTAATTTCTATTAAGATAGAATCCAATATAATTATACAAAAAGTAAGTAAGGAAACCATAATTTCTTTTCAGTGTATCTGATTATCCTAACTAATAAAAGATAGAATCATCTATTGGAATTTAATAAGGATCTGCTTTAGGAGCTTTCATTGTGAAGAATGCAGGATTTACACCTTTTAAATAGGTGGCAATCTTTATTTCTGTCTTTGGGGGTTCTTCAATCTCTAACCTTTGGAATACTACAGATTAAGGATTTTTGTTAAGAAGCTCATTGAAGATGGAAATTTAATGAGTATGAATTTCACATCCTGGCTCTATAAAGGGGATATCTTTAACTCTTTTATCAACGTAATCATAAGTCATTCCATCCAAGATTAGGTAAATAAATCTTTTGTAAAGTGGTGTTTAAATCTGGGAGAAGTTAGATGGGAATATGTAAGATTGATTGCGCTAGAATGAAGGAGATTTTTCAGTTATTTGTAAAGAAGTGTAGGATATAGAGTAGAATATAAATGATGCTAAGGCTAATATGATAACATCATAAGAAATTTTAAACTTCATGATGCTTTTCTTACTTTACTATTAAGCTAAGGGCTTTTCTTTTGCTTTGGTTGATGGAGAATATTAATTGTTATTACTTGTTTAATTAATGTATTCTTTATGTTAATAGTAAATTTTGCCTGACTTATTTGAAGTAAAATTTTTAAGATTGATAAGTATAAAGATAATTCACTATTGAAAATGCATAGATTACATAATCTTTAATTATTTATCGGAGTTCTCCTTTTAATTAAATTAACTTTTTTTGTTTGAGTAGTTTATAAAATTGTATATTTAATACT
Organism: Tetrahymena borealis; assembly: GCA_000260095.1. Classification (NCBI taxonomy): domain Eukaryota; phylum Ciliophora; class Oligohymenophorea; order Hymenostomatida; family Tetrahymenidae; genus Tetrahymena; species Tetrahymena borealis. The sequence goes on from JH651307.1 coordinate 226,355, forward strand.
ATTATTTATCTTACTTTCATTCACCTGAATTTCTAAAAGCATTCAATTTTTAAAAAAATGTAAATTCATTTATTTTATGATTTAAGTAAGGGAGAGCTCAAAACAAAACTTTTCTTCAAATCTCTACAAAAATGAGAAAATATTATGAAAATAAAATACTCTAATCTAAAAATTAATAGAATATTACATCTCATGTTAAAAATATATTTAAATATTCATAAATTTTGAATGTAAATAAAAATCATTTTAAACTTAAAAGTAAATAAATAAATAACTTATATAAACTCTTAAAAAAAATAAAAGAATAAAAGCTAAAAATTATCTATAAAATAACGAATAAATTCTATTTGTTTATTGTAGTATGGTTTATATGACCAAATCAATTTTTACTCAATCAAATCAAATTGAATTATTTAAAAATGTTATTGATAGATTTAGTTTAAAAACAGAGAAATAACAAAATATCGCTCTATTTAGTATATTTATTTTTCGATTTATTTTAAAAAATTTTAACTAGAACCATCTTTATTTTTTCATATCGTTCTATTGATATTTTTCTATTTAATAAAACTACATTTATTTGATTAGTAAGCATGCTATCAATTACAATTAGAATACTTATCCTTAATATTTATAAATAATCTATTAATAAAATTATTTTTTTATCAATTGAATCTCATTATTTCAATCAATCTATTTTGTTTTTAAAAAACTATATTTGAAAAATTAAAAGCTATATATTGAGTTTTAAAATAAACATTTAAATGTTACATCTTAATTAATATCTCTTTTAAAGTATTAGTTTCTTTCTTTTTCTGTCTATTTTACAAATTTTTAAATACTATTTGTTTTTCACTTTTTTAAATATTCGAATCTAATGATACATAAATCTAAATTAATTAATTAATAATGGGAGAAGTTATTTAGATCTCTTATTAAAATTTAAAACAATAAAAAGAAATAATTTAAAGAATATCATAAGTTTTTTAACATTTAAGTAAAATGAAATTCTCTTTTAATTTAATTTGAATCTGATAAAATTTAATTTTTTAAATTGAAGAAATATTTACTATCCTTTTTATTAATATTTAAGTTTTTACTAATAGAAAAAGCTGAATAATTATTACTATTATTAAGGATATAAACAATAAGATTATTATTATTATTATTATTATTATTCAATTTATATAATTTATAAGAATGTTTGAGATAAGGACTGACATAACACTTGCCATTAAGTAATCATTCTAATAAATGAATTTATCACTTCTTTAAGTAAAAATTTTCTTGTTTCTGATAACCCATAATTCTCCTATGCAGCTACATAAAATTGTTATAGCACAGAATAAAATTATTCCGCTTTTCCTTTGTTATAAGCTAGCACCATTACTATCCTTAATATCCTTAAGAGTGGTATTATATTAGTTTACATTTTCTTTTTATTAAACACTCAAAATTGATTAGCTTTCTGTATCTTTCTGATATTATTTTTATTCTTTTTATTATATCTCAATTTCTTATTTATTGAATTTTTAAGATATTAATTATGCAATGAAAGGTATTGGTAAATAGTATAAAATTATTTGAAGAAGATTAAAGTCATTATTATAGTAAGCTGTCTAGAAGTAAAAGAGCTAGAAAAGAACTGCAGCCAAAACTATTACATGAACTTATAAATAGAAAGAGTTATATATAGACTTCTTAGAGCTAACAACATCGCAAAATAAGTATAAATTAGCAATAACAATTGGGTAATATTAGCTAGTTTATTCAAGATAAATGTTATTAGAGAATAAACCTAGGAAGCACCAAAATATGTTGATCATCATCAAATCGACTTAAAAGCGATCTCTTCTAAAAAATGATAGATTTATGCGACTTTAAATGAACAAAGAATAGAAGTAATAGAATAAATTTAAAGCAAAACAGAGATAAACTTCCTACTTAAAACGAAGAATTCCTTCAATTGCTGCAAGGATTATTGAAATTTAATAGAAACTTTAACTTATTTACTCTTCAGGCCCTTTTTCACTTAAAATTATCTTGGCATGGAAACTAAACACCATCATTTCGCATATTACTGAAATGATTTGCATATTTTCTTAAGTATTATACATAGAAATGGTAGCATTTAATCCAAAAAACATCAAAAGTACAATAGATCTTCCACTTTTTTTAAATTCCTTAATTCCCATAAATAGAATGAGAAAAGCAGAAATAATACAACCATAGTATTTTAAATTATTTAAGTCATTCATAAAATAAATGTAAAAGCTTAAAGCAGTAGAAGTGACCATGAAAAGATATTTTTTAATCTTTCTAATTCTCAAAGCAAATTTTATTAGATATTCAAAGATTATTTTTAGAGCTATTATACCTCCTATAACTATTCCAAATATCAATAATCCTGTTGAGTAAAATTAAGTATTATAAATGGATTCTTAAATTTGGTTTTGCAATTCGATGATTTAAAGAATTGCATACTCTAATCTCTATTCTTGATATATGATTGAATCTCTTTAATCATAGTAAAGTTCATTTTCAATTTAACCTATTCTACGCATTAATGTCTAAAATTCTAACCTTTAAAAGATACTTTTTTTTTCCTGAATCATTTAATAAAATTGCTTTTATTGTTGTAATGTAGAGAAAGAATCCTAAAGAATTCTTTGAAGCATTTCAAGTCTGTTAGAGAATTTACTTGCAGGATATACTTCGAGGAGTGATCTACCTGAATTAATATATGAAATAGGAATATTCAAAATATTCGAGATTGTACTTGAGATCATGCTTTCATGAGTAGAGAATTAGCCTCCTTAAGAAGATATTCTTTCATTTTTTTCTTTTCTTCTTATACTTTGAATAAAGCTATCTTCCTAAATAAATCCTTTCTTAGTGTAAGCAAAGAACATAGAGTTACAAGTTTTAATATCTTCTCCTTTACAATTGAAATGAGATCCTCTTTCTGTTTTACCATGGTCACTTGTGATCATTAGAATTGCATCGTCATCCATATTTTCAACTATACCTCTTACCATTTCATCAATTTATTTCTAAGCATCTATTGCATTTTCGGAGTGCATACCTTCCTAATGTGTTACTTCATCAAAAAGACCTCCATAAATAAATAGAGTGTCGTAGTTATTCCATTTTAATATTTCAGTGTACTCATTAATTTTCTCAATTTCCGTTTCTTTCATTTTTTGATAGTTTGTATAAGGATTTAGGGCATATTAATTTCTATTAAGATGATAGCCGATGTAATCATATAAATATAAAGTGAGGAAACCATAGTTTCTTTTCTATGTATTAGATTATCCTAATTAATAAATGACAGAATCTTCTTGAGGAATTTAGTAAGGATCTTCTTTAGGAATCTTCATAGAGAAAAAAACTGGGTTTATACCTCTTAGATAAGTAGCTATCTTTATCTCAGTCTTTGGGGGTTCTTCGATCTCCAATCTTTAAAAAACCACTGATTATGGGTTTTTATTAAGAAGTTCATTGAAGATAGAAATTTAATGAATATGAGTTTCGCATCCAGGTTAAACAAATGGGATATCTTTGATTCTGTTATCAACATAATCATAGGTTATTCCATCTAATATAAGATAAATAAATCTTGAGTATAAGGGAGTTTAAATCTAGGAGAAATTAGATGGATATATAAAAGATTGATTCCGCTAGTATGAAGGAGATTTTTCAGTAATTTTTAAAGAGTTGTAAGATATTGAGTATAAAATGAAAGCCGCTAAGGCGAACATTATAATATCAAATGAGACTTAGTATTTCATAATGGTTTATATCCTTTCTATTATATTTATATTATTAATATATTTCACAATATTTTTATTCTAACTTATTATTTACTATAAATTTTAAATTAATCTTACTATTTCAATCTAAAATTTTTATTAATAATAAATAAATAAATATTTATCTCCTATGTCCACCTTTTAAATCTCTTGGGTTAATAATAGGACTTCTTAGCTTTAAATTATCTACTATTTATCTATCTATGTTCCTTAATTTTTATATCGCTTTTATTGGATTAAGTTTCTTAAAAAGAGAGAAATCATTAATTTTCAATAAGAATTAATTAACATACAAATGTAAAGATAATCTTTTATCTTAACCATTTTATATTTTCAACCATTACGAATCCTAATTTCTAAGTAGTTAACTTTCTTAAAATCTTCTAAACATCCTCAATACCTTTTAAATATTTTATTCATATTATGATCTTATGTTTATAGATAACTAATTTCTGGATCTATAAATTTTTTTCAACTTTCTTCATTAATCTCAAATTCAAAATCCAAATTATAAAGTATTAGTCTGTTACTTTTCTAATTGAGTTATGTGAGGCTAATTTTGATCAATTAATAAATTTCTAGATCTCACAAAATGAAATAGAAGAAAAAAACCATCAGTTTTTGAGAACTTTAATAATTAAATAAAATTTTGATTTAAAAAAAGACTTTCTGATAATTTCCTATTTGAAATCAATTAAAAAAATACAAAATTTAAAAATGGTAATCAATTTTACCTGTTTTGATTTAAAAACAAAGTAACATTGAATTTAAATTATCTTTTATTTTCAGTAAATTAAAAATATAACAAAAGAACACAAACTAATATTCCAAAATCTTCATGATTACATACATCTTCCAAATACTCCATCTATCTAATACTAATTAATTTACTTTAATATCTCAGCTATTAATTTTTTTATCATTGTAATCCTCAATCTCACAAATAGTTCCTAAAATTAGGAGTTAATTAATTTCTTTTTCTAAATATTCTTTAATTGAAAATCATTAGATAAAGAATTTTTATAGAATAGTACTTCATCAAACACTCTTCATTATTAAGAATGAAATTTCTATTGAATATCAATACTTTTTTATGTAAAATATTTAAAATTAAATACAATTATTTTTCTTTTTAATTGTTACTTTTGGATAAACAGAAACTTATTTATCTGATTAATTGATAAAATATTAGATGGTTAATAATTTAAAATTTTTAAATAATCATATATTTATTACTAATTATTATTAAATGCAATCAAATTCATTTTATTATTAATTAATAATTTATTACCTTAGAATAAATATATTCCTTAGAGCAACTAGAATTCGAGGTTTATTTTACTTATTTAGTTAAATAAGTAAATTAAGTTCATGTAGCTCAATAACACTTCTAATTCTCATTTCTTCCTTTCCTATTACTATTTTTAGCACCTTACCATTTCACTATTCACTTTTACTTAATTTTACTGCTCTCAAATTTATTTTACACAATTTACTATTAGTCAATTAGTTATAGAGGGATTATTATTCTTAATTACATTATTTTTAATTATAAAATAATACTAATATTAATGTTGGGTTAACTACTGTCTACTCGAATTAAGCAAGATTTCGGTCACTAACTAAGCATACAGATACCCTTGACTGTAAACTCTTTCAAAAGATAATTAATAATTTTTATTTTTTAGTAGCATAACAATCAATTTATAGAGAAATTTACTTACTTTATTTCTTCATATTTTGTGCTAATCTGCATTTTATAAAAATTGTTTGTTGAAGAGGGAATTTTATAAAAAATTATCTTAAATTGTTAAATAATTTCTCATTTGGCTTTGATTATGGAAGCCATATATATTTCTAAAATTTGCTCTTAATAAAAGATATTTTAATCACTATTTATTTTTAAGAAAAAGCATAGGGATATAAAATAATGAATGTTTTAAATCTTAGAAATTATAGAATAAAGAGATCTTAAATATATTAGTTTTATTGAGAAATATTTTGTTTAAAATTCTTTGTTTTATTTTACTCATACCTAAATATTATTTTCTTTATCTTTTAATTTTGAGATGAGAGTAAATTTAAATAGGTATCTGAAACAATTTACCTTTAAAATATTAAGATCTTAAATATTACTTTTGCAGAGAAATTTATTAAATAATTACTTAATTAATAAAAGAAACAAATTAAAAATACTTTCACATGATGATAAATTTTTGGAGATAATTTTAAAAAATATCTTCTCAAAGCTCAAATAGTTTTTAAAGCTGTACATTTATTTAATCTTCATAGATTAATATCATATAAAATGTATCATTAAAATAAATATCATTACTTTCTTATTATTACTTTTTAACTTTTATTTATCAATGACTCATAGTAGATTTAAGCAAAGTTAACTTTTTTTGTTGTAATTGATGAAATAAAATAGTTAATTCAAGTACTTGGAGCAATTAAAAGATTGTTTTTAAGCATTATTAAGTTGGATTTAAATGGATAATCAATAATCATGTCATGAAAGAAAATTAAATAATTATTAAAATATATATAAAAACATATAAATTTAGATTATTAGAATAAAAAATAAAATGAGATTCTTTAATATCATCTACCTTGTACTTGCTATAATTTTAGTCTCAATACCTTACACTTCAGCAGAACCTCTTAATAGGAAATTGCTTTAAAATGGTCTGATTTTTAGGAATAGTTCCTTTTTTATAATTGTTCGATGATAAGGATATAATTGAAGTTTAACCTTCAATTTATTAATGGATTGACTGTGTTTGTTATATTCTTAGCTATTTTTATAGAGAATATTAGTGATTGGTAACTACATTCTTTTCTTAAGAGATAGACTATTTATTCAACTGTTATCATTGATAAAGGCTTGTAGATATTCAAGACATCCTAACTACTTTGGTGAAATTTCTTTCTGGTGGGGGAACAGTTTTGGTAGGATTTGAATATTTTAACAACATTAATATAGCTTACTTATTCCTATAAACTGGCCTTATTTCCGTCATTGGAAGTGCCAAATTAATAGATGATCAATCACATGGTATAATCTGCAACAAAAGGAAAAAGTTTAAAAAAATATAAATTCTAAGTTATATCAAATTTAATCCCTTTTTAAAAAATCAAAAAAAAATTTTCAATAAAATTATATTTATCTAATACTGTCTGAATTGATTAAAACAAAATCATATATAAAAAAATTTACTTTAATTAATTAATGATAAACAGCATATTACTCCTAAAAAGAAATATTTGAATTAGTTTTATATTTATTAGATTAATGATAACTATCTAAAAATAGAATATAGCAAAAGCTATATTATTGTCATTATTTATGAGTTTATTTTTGGAAGCTATTTTGGGAGATATTTTTGACTCTAATTTTTAAATTTATTAGGATGGATAAATATTTTTTTTGATCCAAACATATAAAATAATTAAAATCTAAGCTAAATACTTACTATTCAAACATTTTTTAATGGTCCAAAATTAAGAATTTGGTGAAAGGATCATAAAAAGTGTAATTAATTTTAATAGTAATACTCTTAGAACTATTACTAATTCTGAAAATTTTAAAAATTAAAGTAAGCGAAGAATTATGAGACAGTTTTGGTTAAATTGTGTAAGGTAAAACTATTAATTAGCATGAATTACTTTCATTAGACATGAGAATAATACCCCATTAAATACTCATAGTATAATACTTTGACTAAAGATAAATCATGCAATAATTATATAAAATTGTAATAAGATACAAGAATTCTTATTATTTATAAGTCATAAACCTACTATTTAGAAATTAAAGAGGATTTCATAGCTTTATATACACAAATTTGTACAGTCAAAATAAATTCTAAAAATTGCTTAAAAAATACAAGATTTGTAAACAATATTATAATTAAAATAAAAGGTTCATTAACAATACTCCGACACCACATCTTATATTAAATTTGTTTTAAAAATGAAAAGGATGAAGTTATTTATAAGTAATACCACTGTGGGGAGAGGATTATATTAAATTTTTAAACATTTATTTTGAGATTTTTAATCATCACAATTAGAGAAAAAAAATATTGAGGGCTAGTTAATTTCAATTAAATATGAAATTAATTTAGTAAGAGGCTTAATATTTACAATAACTTTTTACTTAAGTTTCAATACCTTAGTTCTAATTTTTGTTCAATCTTATTTATTATACTATAAATATTTAATTTTGGTAGATTGATTGATCAAATTATAAGGTATTATATATCTTTAATTCATATAAAAAGAGTATTCCTCCTTTAAAATTTTGAGGAACTTTTGTCAAATTAATTAATTAGTAATAACTCTCTTTGTATACATATTATGAATGTTCTATAATTGAAAATATCAAAAGAATTAATTCTTATTTATATCAAATGATAAAATTAGAAAAAGTACTGCATTTAAATTAATTAAAAATTTAACCTAACAATAAAAATATTAAAACTAGTTTTAGGTGTAGCATCTAATTAATGCACATATTCTAAGTGTTTTTCAGTAGATAGAAAATAATTTGGTTAATTTATTCTGATAATTGATTAGAATGGTGAGATTTATTTAAGTGAAGAGATGGCAAAATAAATGAAAGTAGAGGATTCAGAAGTTAAAATGATTTTAGTAAAAATTAAAGGATAATATAACAATTTCAAATTAAAAAATTAAATTTGAATTCTTAAACTCGTCAATCAAATAATTCTTGCACATTTTACAAAGATATATAAAATTAAAAGAGTTATTTAATTTTAATATTATTATTTGTTCAGCAAGAGAAACTCTATTTTAAATTATATTTTATAAATAAAATAAATGGCTTACTTGAACAAAGATTCCATAAAAATACTTTTCAAAATTCAAAAAAAAAAAACATTCATTCCATTAATTTTTATTTTTATATATTTGATATCTTTTTATTAAATCTCCTTAGTTTTAGATAATTTAATGAAGTTTATTAGAATACTATTTATGTTATTAACTATAAATAATCATTTACATTTCAATGTCTGACATAAAGGTATCTTATATAAATTCTAAGTAGTCATAACTTAGGTTAACAATTTACTTGATGAGATTTACAGTTTGGCTTTAACTAGCCCAAGATAAGACTCTAATATTATTATTTTCTAAATATTTATTAACAATATCAGATGGTTGGCTTAGTATTATCAAACTAATAGCAAATTTCTACTTAATCACCATCAATCCCACTTTCACTATCTTGATTTTCAAAAAAGAGTTTTTAAATAATTCTTAAATATTAGTATATTTATTGTTTTTTATTTATTTTAAAATAAAATTTATGTTTCACCAGAATATATACACATATTTATAGCCTTCTATTTAGATTATTTGAGTTATTTTGTCCAAGTAACTCTCAATTTTTAATTGGATTCTATTACACACCTCTTTTTTTTTACAATTTTATTCATGTTTTAAGACACTGATGTTTTACTAGTCTCTTAAGCAGGATTAGCTTTCTCAGAATTTTCAAAATATTTTTGGTTATCAGTAGTATTATCTATAACACGATTTATTAAAAACTGAACCTATTCTTCTTCTAATTTTTTCGTCTTCCTTCTTTAGCAAGGATGGTAAAAGCTTTAGATTTTTTTACCATTTCTCCCAAATTCTCTTAACAGTCTATCTAGTTACTTTCAAATTATTCATCTAAAGGGTATCTTCTACCTTAGAATCTAATATTCCAGTTATTTTTAGGTCTATAATAATTCCTTACTCAATCGAGTTGAGTTAAATTATGTGTTGACATTATTATTTTAAAAGCTTTGCTAGAAATTTATTTTTTTCCTTTTTGCTAATAATAATAATAATAAAATCATTCAGGTTTAGTAATTAAATTACAATAAATATAGTGGAGAATATAAAATAAAATTTCCTGCTTTTCCTTTGAAATGCAAGATTAATTTCCATATATATAACTTATTATGAATAAATTTAAGTTTAAAAGTTTTTAAAGAAATTACCAATAGTTTTTATAAAATTAATAAAAATAAATTGAAATTAAGATTTTATTACCTTAAATACAAGTAGAGCCAATTAATGTTAGCATACTGAGATAGTATAGGAATCATTCCATCAGAAAATAAATTTGTAGATAATTTAGTTTTATCATAAATTGAAACAATATTTTTCTTTAACTGCTAATCTACAATCTATTAGGCTATTTTATTATCTTTATTTTTAGCTTGCATTCCTGTAAATAATTCTGATTTTTCAATTTCTTCTACTTCTTATAATAATTAGTCTATATTCATTCTATCAACATGATGCTATCTAATCATATTGGAAATTACTCTTTTTGAAAATTCTGTTTCACTTATTTATTTTGGTGCTGTTAAATTATATTCATCAGAACGTAGACTTAAACTTTCTCCAAATTAAATTTTTCTTCCTAACATAATTTCAAAAATAGTAATCCCTAAAGAATATATATCAACCTTTTATATAAATATATTTATGTGTTATTTAGAACTTTAAAAATTTAATTATTGTACTTTGTAGCTATATGGAGGATAATTGTTTCTAACTTCGTGAGACATATAGTGGTATGTACCAAATCCCTAACTCTTTTATTAAATAAACACTTTAGATAATATTCATAAGCCTTAATAATTAAATACGTTAACTGTTTGAGTCTATTCTATAGATTTATCCTTTATGATTTTTGAAATTCCAAAATCAACTTTTTAATAATAAAATATTCAATAATTATTATCTATGTTACCTTCACAAAAAGTTCTTTAAATTGCTTAATTTTAATAAATCAATTTATATTTTTATCTTCTTGTAAACTGATTTCAGGAAGGTTGTGAAAATTAATAATACTTATGTTAAATAAAATCTTACTGAATTTGAATTCTTTAGTAGAAGAGCAATACATTATATTGTCAGGCTTAATGTCAAAATGTATAACACCCTTTTTTTACATTTTTTTGACTCCTTTTAAGAGATGCTTAGTCAAATAGTATATCTATCTCCATGTGAATTGATATTTCTATTCATAGATTAAATTTGAAAGCGTACCTAATAATATAATTAAATTTGATAACCAAAATATCCATTTTATTATTAGATATTAATAATACAATCACATAATTCAGATACAATAAAGTAGGTATTGATATCTTCTTCATAGAAGTCTTCCAGAATTTAGACAAAATACTTTCTATTACTTAACTACTTTGCTATATTAACTTCATTCTTTAGTAATTATAAATTTCCTTCAACCTTAATACTCTTTATTGCTACTTTCTACTCATCTTTTTAAGCTTAGATTACTACGCCAAAACTTCCAGATCCTAATATCTATTAAAATGTATAACCTTTCCAATCTTCTAACTTTTTAAACTACATAAAAGTTTAGAATGGTTAAAGACCACGTTAATTACAAAGCTAAATGAATTCTGAACTTAATTCAGTATTTTAATTCTACTATTGTTAATTCATATTTAATTCCTAATCCTATTATTTTTTTTATCTTTTTAGATACCTAATATTCAAGCAAATATCTATTTATTATCTTTTTTATTATTCTAACAAGTATATACAAAAATTCAAATACATAATCTTTTAATCTTTAATAATAAAGTTTTCTAAAAAACAAATGAAGTCAATGTTACATATATTTATACTGTTTGATATTAAAAGTACCTTCCAAAATAAACAAGAAATGTAAATTATTATCAAATTATATTGATATGGTTAATTAAATACAGATATCATCAAAAATATATAAATAATAGTAACTAATATCTTAACCTGATAATTTTATATCAAAAGATTATTATCACAATCTAAATATCAATGAATTAATTTTTAATAATTTTTTACAAGTTTAAATTTAAGAAATGTTAGAAAGTTTAATAACCACCCCATCAAAGATTTTTTAAAAAATAAATATAAGAATAAATATAAAAAGAAAAAATGGAAGGGCAGTATTTGTGTTATAAAAGATTAAGATATGACAAATATATAATTTTATTAATAATTTATTGTTAATTAATTATAATCTATACCATTTAATGATATTTTTAAGATAATATATTAATTTTCAGGAGTGTTAGAAAAACTCATCCGATATTCGGATATTTAGGATAATTTTCTAAAAAAGCCTATAAATTTTAAAAATGGATTGGATCAATAAAATTATTCATGAAGTATTTGAAAAATACAACATATAAAATATGTATATTCCTGAAAATACTGATATTCAAAGATAATATCTTATTTTATTAGTTTTCCAGTGAAATATTGTCTCAGAAAATTCAAAATCCTAGAGACTTTCACCATTTCTTGAAATCATGAGTAAATTATTTAATTATTTTGTAAATAAGCAGTTTCTTTATTTACAAAGAATCAGATCAACATGACTAAATATCCTCTAACTCTCTACTATTGTTTGAGGAAATAAATAGAAAAATTTAAAAAATAAATTAGTTAATTAAAGTTTTCTGTTTATTCCATAAAGGATAATATTTTAGATATAGACTTTAATTTGAATTTACCTCTAATTAATTAAAGTATTTCATAGTATTTAGCTTTTATTTATTTTTCATCATATTTAATAAATTCTACACATTTATTTTCTTTGTAACACTTTAATAAAGGAGCTATTTATTTAAAGCCAACTTTTCTAGATCAATTATTCATTCAACTTTTCTAGATCATTTCTTCATTCAACTTTTTGATAACCTCAATATTTTGACAATCAAAGTTTGAATTAAAAGCAGATTTTTAAAATCTATTTTGAAATTATTATTTTAAGAAATCAAACTTCTTTTTGCATACTTTCAAAATTAAATAGTAAATTTCCTTTTCCTTTTAATACAAATTCATTATCTAATACAAATACTTCTTTATTTTGAAGAGTTTTTTTATCTAATCTGGCAGAAATAGATTTTGACATTTCTCCTATTAATTTTCTACATCGTCACTAGAATCATTTTCTGAGAACTCTTATATTTAACTAAAACCACTTTCTTTTATGTCATTTATATGTAAGTTTAATTGCTTTAGCTTAAGCAAATTTTAAATGTGCCTATTATTTTCAAATTAAAATATATCTATAGTTAGATTTCTCTTTTATAAGGTTTTTATCAAGATATATATATATGAAATAAGATATCAGCATAGAATCCTATGAACATTATATTAAAAATATTTTTAAAATAGTGTAATAAATTCAAATTTTCAATAGAATAATCTTCATCATTTAAATCAATAATTGTTTTTAATACAGGATGATAATTTTGTAATAATCTTTTCATACTTGGATAATGGCTTATGCACCTCACATCTAAAGGTTTCAGCATTTATAAAATGGATGTATCCTCTTCTAATCTAACAATTAATTGATAATTAAGATAAATAAGTCTATTTTAATTTAGGTATTAAAAAGACAACAAATTTTATAGGTAATCAATTTGTTTTTATTTTTTAGCTAAATATTTTTCTCCTAATGCAGCCTTATGAGCAAGAAAATATTTTCCTATTAAATATGGTATTTATTGCCTTAACTTACCATAAACCCCATTTTTATCTGAGGATACTGCACTAGCTCATTCAGTGCTTAAAAAGTATAGATATTAAGATACAATTAATACTTATAGAACTCTCTAAATTTCTACAACATAGAAGTCTGCATCTAAATTTACTTAACTTTCTTATTGCTAAAAATCTTTCTTATATCTCATTTTCACTATTGAGATACCTACATGCAATTGTTAAACTCTACTTTCTTTGAAACTAGAGATCTTGTACTATCTATTAACAAACTAAACACTAGACTCTACTTTAGCTATTTAGAAAAGTTTTACCAAATAATTGTATAGAAGATTAAATATCTTTGCATGAATAGAAACTATTATAATTTTAATTTTTCTCAACTTTAAAATACATCAAAAGTTATTTAACTTTTTCATATTTAGCTAATGTCACATTTTTTTTTGCTAAAAAGTAGGCATTAGCAAATAATGGTAATAAAAGTCTATCCTCAATCTTTTGTTTTTATATGTTAAACATATCTCTAGCATCATTTTATTACTTTTGTTACATTTGGGGCTTCATAGCTCTTTCTGCATCCTCTTGATAACTTTTTTTGCTGATTCATGCTCTTACAATCATGCTAATTTGATAATCCTACATCCTTAAATGAACTTATTCATTTATTTCACTTCTTCCTATTTAATAACTTTTAATGGTAAACAACACAGCTTTTGCAATATAGAATTTCAATCCATTTGCTATCAGCTTCACCATATTCCCATTTACATTCAATCCATGGAAATTTTTTTTTCCATTTTTCTAAAAATTGATTGTATTAAGTTGGTTTTAAATGCACTTCAATCTCCATATTCTTTATTAAATTTACTATCTTCAATTTTTAAATATTGTTTAATAAATTGTAAATATAGATAGAGGATAAAATAGTTTCAATTAATATTAAAATAAATTTAACTTCTGATTTATTTAAAATGGCTTCGGATCATCCGATAATAATTTTTTAAATTTCTAGCACTGTATTTAACACAGCAGATATTTAATGATCCTAGGTTATAATAAAATTAATTAATTAATATTTCTTAAAGTATTTTAATAATTATTTAAATGAAATATTATTATATTTTGATCTAGTTTAATAATTTATTTTTTTATTTTTTTAAATTTATAAATTATAACATAATTTATTATATAACAGTTAATTTAAATTAAATGAATTTAATTAATTAATAAATACAAGTAAATTTATAAGATTATGTAAATAATATTATTTAAAAATAAAAATTAATGGCAATTAAATTGTATAAAAAATTTGATTATTATTTTGCTTCAAATTCACAACTAGGATAAATTATATAGATATTGACTATACTATATTCAAATCTATCTATTAGCTGTGAATAGCTTACTAAACTATAAAACCCTATAAATCTGGTTTTGGTAAGGCTAATTAATTAAAATTAAAATTAACTATGCGATATATAATAAGTAATACAAAGAAATAAGGATCTGGTCATTAAGACAATTGAATTAACCCCAATTATATGTTTATTATAACACTACAAGATTCAGTATTAATCAAGATTAGTCCTTGACTCAGATTTGAATTGATTAAGAATTGAATTATTGATTTTATTAAAATTGATATTTGACAGATATCAAATATCAGATAAAATATTAAATATATTTGCTAATCTTGATTAGTATTATTGTATTTTCAATTGATGATAAATATAGTTAGATTATGATATTAAATTAAATTACTAAAATATTTGAAAACATATTACCTAATTACCTCCAATTAAGTACTTAATCCAATAAACCATGAGAAGAATTCAATAAACTAATTTATAATATACTTTTGTAGCTAAAACTAACTAACTAGTTATCAATCATAATTTTTATTTAGACTTAGATTTGCCTGTAATGATTTACTGTTTTAAATTATCAGAAATTCTAGCTAGTTGACTTACTTGTATTTAATTTATATTTTTGAAGTAGTTTGAACAAATAATCTATTTAAAATATATTTTTTTAAATGAATAAATCGTATGAAAAGAAGTATTGTATGTATAATATTTACTACTAAGTTAATAACAAATAAATTATAACAAAATAAGTAGCCTGTCTCAGTAAATGAATCAATACTTTGGAATTATATATGATATGTCTTACCGTTACCGCTATCATTACCATCGGCATCTGAATCATCTATATCACCACCAAATACCTCTTTTATTATATCTTGAAAATGTCTGACTTATTTCTCCTTTCCCTATACTCTGAGTACTCTTACTTGAGTATTTTTTGAAGAATTCTTAATAAATTCAAAATACAAATATTTTTTGGTTATTACTATCACTATTACTACTACTACTGATACTACTATTTCTTTATTAATGAATATTTAAATATTTAATTATTATAAATTTACTGCTCATTTAAATGGAATACCTTGGTAGATTGATTTATTGAGAGTAAACAAAGAAGATTAAATCATATTGGCTTGCATTACTAGATAATCACAGGTCTGAGTCCTTGAGTAAGCGTTTATGATTTATAAATTAATTAATAAAATGTAGGGAATGGTGATAGAAAATTTAAAATGAAAGAAAGAAATTAAAATAAATAAATGATGCATTTGCTATAGACTTTTCAGAGAGATAGTACTTAAAAATGATATTAATTTATGTTTTATAGTAGATTTGATTGGGTTATATATTGATTATTATAGTAATTAATTAATTATTAGTCTGACTATTCAGGGAAATAAATAAAGAAATTCATAAGTCCTATTACATAAGATAATTATAGATATTTATTTATCATTAATAAGTTAGTTTTATGTCTGTGAATTTTGGAAATATTTGTTATTATTTTAATTTTTGCAGAGGAGTATCCATAACTGAAAATATAAATTTATATATATCTCTTAATAACTAAGTAGAAATAATAATTTTTCATAAATTTCTAAGACATTATTGATCTTAAACAATAATATACCCTAGTTACTTGTCTATAAGGATGATTTAAGTATAAGGATCATTTTTTGTTAGAATGAAATAAGGAGGCAAAAAATTGAAAATAAGTGATTTTTAAACCCTCCATATAGAAGCGTACCTACGGTAGTAGTGTTCTTTACTAATTAGAATGCCAATCTTGCTTATACAATTTTTTTAAAATATAACCAGAATTTTTATCTATAAATAAATGCCTTTAATTCACTATCATCCATAACCATCTGCAATTCCATTAAGGCCAATACTAAAACACTTCTTAGAGCAAATAAATAAAATAAAATTTAATTTATCATGTAGATGATAATAATAATAAATGCTTTACTTCTTTATCCTATAAAAGAAATTGAATTAAGAAAAAAATTTTTTTTTATGATTGTTAAATGTTATGTTTTTAAATATTGGCGTAATGATGAAATGAAGTAATAATACGAGTTAATAAATGGCTTCTCTTTCATTTTGGAAAATAAATTCTTATATTCATTAATTTGAGTACCAATCGAGTTAAATTAATAGAAATTTTTTCTATTTTAATTGTATTTCATAAAAAGTGTTTATTTTCTTAAATTTCTTTACATCATATACTTATTAGTAATCTAAGTTCTTTCAGTATCTATAAGAAAAAAAAGTAATCGCTTGACTATATAATTTTTAAAATTACAATCATTTTTAAAATTGCCAATTCTTATATTGCCTTGTCATTTTAGGTCTTTTCCATTAAAAATGCTTTCTTGTAACGAATTATTTAATTTGCTTATTATGCATATATTTACCATTCGATTTACATATAATAAGAGGGAGGGGGACTATAGGCAGAGATGATGGCTAAATATAAGCCTGATGAATTCGAGACACATTGTCTCTAGTTATTCTTTTATAATATTGATAGTCCCATTCAAGGCTTGTTGTTATTTAAGAAGATTGGCGATAATTAGATCAGAAATCTAAATAATAATTAAAAAGTCTTGAGAAATAAGAAATCGTAAAAAAAAAAAAGTTGTTTAAGAAGAAAAAATTAAAATGTTCTCACATAAATTGATAGGTTTACTCATCTTTGGTGTGCTTTTGGTATCCACAGTCTTAGTGATTCAAAGAAAATCTCCTATGGTGGAAGACTCTCTTATCCTTTAATAATCTACTCATATTGTATCTACTCAAGAGTAAACATGCGGAGAAAGATATGCTGACTGCACTCAGGGAGTTAAATGTTGTGCTGGCCTAACCTGTAAATTCGAAAAGTTTGGCTCTTATTTACAAGTGACGTGGTGCGATTGAAATCAAGCAATTAATTATCTCTAACACTAACGAAAGAAGAACTTGGTGCCAATAATCTCAAAATAAAAGTAATAAAATGTATTATTTTTATAAATATTACATGCACTGAAATTCAATATTTTCTTTAATTACTTTAGAAGTAATATCAAATTTAACAAAATAATCTGAAATTATTTTATCAATGAGAGATATCACTATATTAATATATGTTTTATGCTATTGAATATTATATAAATAAATAAAAATAAAATAATGAAAAATGAATATATTCCTTCTTATATTAGATTAATATCACAAATTATAAATATAAATTTTTATTTACATTTCGTTAATCTCCTATGCATTTTCTATAATAAAAATAAATATAGCTTAGAAATGAATACTTTTAAAATTATTTAATTATATTATCAATTCTAGTATTTAATAATTAAAATTATTTTTAAACTAACTATATCTTAAAATTAAGTTAATATTATGTACTATTTAAATCAATGAATGAAGAAAATCAAATATCCACTATTATTTTTATAGTATATCATGTTTCCTTTGCTCATACTGAGATGAATGAGTTGTTATCACTTTAATCATAATTACCAATAGTCCAATTCGAATTGATTCAAGATGCAAAGTTTGATGAACATTTTTCTGTAAAGGTTATCACTATCCTTTTGGCTCCTGACTTTAACCTTCAACACTTTCAGATTCTTGCACTTCTTCTCGTTACTTTCGATGGTAGATGATGCTGAATATGTATTATGATCCATATGTTCCATTACACTCAACTCAATAGCAGTGATGTGAGTACAATTTTATAGACTTTGGTAAATAGTGCACCTACTGAATAGATATCATTATTCCATAAGAATAGATTCAGTGCTTTAAGATACTTGCATTTCTCTAAGCTCTCATTAATGACTTTAGCATCTGAGGAGGTAATTTTAGTCTTGTAACCACCACTTATTCCCAAACTTAGAGTTGTGATATTCTAAGACTTTTCCAGGTGTTCAGAGAGGAGAGCTAATATGATGTTGAATTATAGCAAATCTTGTTAAAAAATAAATACAGACTCGCAAACTGCTTCTAGAATCTAGATAAACTCTCTCCTAAGCTATTGGCTGATTATTATTATCATTATATCACCTAAAATGTAATGAGATTGATATTTTCTAGGCTTTCAAAGAGGCTGATATTATTATCATGAGAGTCAAAAATTCATATAAAGACATAGCTAAATTAGATCTAGCATTATTTCATGGGATGTTACTTTCCTTGTTATTGGCATCTCCATAACCACTTAAAAAGAGAGTTAAAGCGGTTAGCTTAGTACAAAATGGTATGATTGGTGCTTGGTGTAATCCCGTTAGGGAATGAAGTATCATAATTCTAATATAGATGTACACTCTATGTAATAAGATTAGGACATCTTATGAGACTGGAACCGAATTTTGAATAGATTGCTCATTAACAGAATGATCGTATATTCAGACATTCAATCTTGTAAGCTTCTCACATCTCTCTAGACCTTAGCCGAGACTGTGTAAGCCTTCATATTTGATAGCACAAGCAATCAAATAAAACCAAATTCAATTCAGTGAGACTCTTACACTTTTATAAACTTGATGCAAGGTAGGATGTTTCCGTTGTGCCTATTCATTTATGATATATCATCAATCCCAAAATAGTTATCTTCTCACATCCCTCAAGGCTTTCTCCGATGCATTTGATTTATTTAGAGTCAATATTACATTCATTGAAGTTCAAACCCATAATCACTAGATTCTGAATGGCTGTAACTAGACTTTTTGCACCTTCAGAACCTATTTCAAGCTGCTAGAATTGTAAAGTAATACTCCAACAACATTTCTCTAGACTCAATGCAAATTTTGATATAACCGACAAGCTTAGTTTAATTAAGTCATTTAAATAGGAATGGAATTTTAATTTGACATCCAAATTTGTAGTATAATCATTTTAATACTTAGATAGTGATTTTTGGAGTTCAGTTAGTAGCTAGATTTTTTCTATCACCATAAACTTCAATTATTTATGTTACTTGAATAGAGGTAGTTAGCTTATGAAATCCTTGGAATAACCAACAAATTCAATCTTCTTTGTAGTATCGATGGAGTCCTCAAGTCCTATCAGATAGAGTGAGGTTTGTAATAATGGATATCTATATTAAATTTTATGCATGAAGAAATCTTATTAACTTATAATTTTTTGTGGTATAGATATCGTAAGTAAGTAGAATGAGTGAATGATGATTTTCAAATTAAATAAATAAATAAGCTAAATTAGATAGGGTCTAAGATATTCTAAAAAATCCAAATTCATTTTCAAATGTATGATCTTATTAGGATTATTATAAATATGGAATTAATATAAAATCAATAATAAACAAACAAGTATTTTATTAATATACTCATTTAATAGATTATTTATTTATGCATTTATTACTCAGACTCATTATAGTCATATTGATATTTCTTTCATATTCGTAGCACATTTTATAATATTGAAATAAGAACACACAAATAATTTTCACTAAAAAGGAATAATATAATTTAATACAATATATCTTTTACAATTTATTTAATGTAATAATTGGTTAAGAATAGTGAATAGGAAAAGTATTAGAAGTATATGATGATATAAAATAATTTATAAAATTCAAAAGATATATTCTTTACAAATAACTAATATTTTTTAGCATTTTTTAGTAGAAATAATTTTATTTATTTAGAGTTTTCATAATATGTAATAAATTTCAAAATAAGTAAAATTTAAAAATCATTTTAGTAAATATTTAGTAGGTCTTTAGTATGTTTTTAGTAAAAGCAAGTTAATATATTAATAGAAATAAAATAGATAATTGAATGGGTTTATGAAGTATGGATAAATATTTAATTTTATTATTACTTAAAAAATTCATAATAATTAACAAAGAATTTAGGTAGCAGGACAAGGTCAAATTTTATATGGACAATTCATTTCATAAGGAATTTTTAAAAATGTAAATTAAGCAAAAGAACAATCTCAATAATAATAAAGATATTCTACATATGTATTAGCTAGTCTAATGGTTCAGATAGACAGATAGAGGCAGGCTCATCCAAAGTTTCTGGACATAAAAACTACAATTCAAAAAGTGGCTCTCACTCAGTTATTGATTTTTATTTCAAATAAAATATAACATATTGAAGTTATAAATGGTTATTGTTCTAGATGTGATTAAATAAAGAAAATAAAGAGCACTAATTATATGTAACAAAATCAATAATCAAATATTTTTGAATAAAATGATATTTTGATTGAAGAGTTAGACTTATTACTATTTAATAATCAAAATAAAATAAGTGAAAAAGCGAGTTTAGATGAAAAAAATAGGGATGATTTCTCTGAAGATTCTCCTGTATCTGATATGAGTGATTAAGATTCTTATAACTCAATTACATCTGATTCTGTATCTGATTAAGAATATTAATAGTGTGAATGTTTTAAAAATTATATCGGATTCTCTACATCAATGGAAGGTGAGCTTTCAGTTAAAGCTTTTAAGTACTTAAACAATAGATATAATCTTAAAATTGATGAAATTATTCACGATGGATATTCATCAGTTAAGGATTGTATTTATTCTTATGTAGATAATTATGTTACAAAGCTAGATTGTTTAGATCATTTAAATAATATGCTAAAAAGAATCTATATAAAATTGTTTAAAGTAAATCCTTATCCTCATTTTTAAAATCAATGCCAGATAATAAAACTATAAATAAATTGGCAAAATGGTAGAATAAAAAAAATTAATATTTATTAAAATATTTATTAAAATAATATTTATTAATATTTGATGAAATCTTCAAAAAGTATTTTTCAAAATGTATATCCATTAAAAATATAAAATTATCAAAGAAAATAAAGTAAAATTTTTAATTTGTATTAATTAAATAATATTAAAGTAAACATTTTCACAAATAAAATAAATTTCATTTTCTAACTTTATTTTATCTATTTTTATTTTGTTTCTTTTTAATACAGTTATTTTTTTTTCTCTCCATTTTCTGAGATATAATCATATTCACTTGCATTATCACTATCATCAGTTGTTTTATTGATTGTAAGCTATTCTAATATTTTTATTTTTTATTAGATTGAATATTATTATTTTAAAAATTAATATTTAAATCTAAGTTATTTTTCATTTTTCTAGTAATAGGTGCAATTGGCTCCTCTATCTCTTCTTCATTGATTTCATAATTTTTAGAATTGAATTTAAACATATTATTCGATTTACTTTACTTCCATTAACCATATCTACCTATTAGTTAAAAATTTATAAAATAATAATTCTTAAACAAAAATTACTCACTTATTTTGATAATGTTATTTTGTTAAAGATTGATTCATGTATATAAGTTTATCATTCAATCTATTTGATTACTTTAATTTATTATTAACTTTTTTATAATGACTACTAAGAAAAATTTAAAATCTAATTATCAATCTATTTAGAATCATAGTCTGATAAATCACTTTATTTAATTGTTTGTGCTATTTCTTTTTATTTATTTATCTATTTAGAATCACACAGCCCTTATTTTTCATATTAATGGCAACGACTATATTATCTTATTTTATCGAATAATTATTTTAATTTGCTAGATATAGTATTTTTTAGCTAGTTGTTTGAGTATGGTTGGTCTTATGAGTACTAAGCCTAGAAAACATATTTCTATTAGCAAATTAATAATTAGATGAATCACCTTTTAGTCTCTAAATGTCTATTAGCTATATTCCTTTTCAATAAAAAGTAAATATTTCTTCAATAATTTTTATAATTTTTAATTCACATTATCAATGGGTTATGCATAGTTTTCTATTATTTGTAGAAGCATCACTGTTATTTAAAAATTTAATGAGCACTAAAAATTTTTTCCCTTCTAACTAAATAAGCCTAGGAGTTTAATCTTTAATCTAAAAAATAAACTCCTCATACTCATCTTAAAGATATCTATGCTATATACACCCTAGATACGCTAGCATTAGCTTAAAAATTTTATTAGATCTCTCTAACCAAGATCAAAATTTGAAGAATATCTTCATAAATTTTTGTTAGACCAATTCTTTGTTTGTGAATAGAGGCTAGTAATGATTATTAATATTATAACTTAATAAATTATTGTTATAATCTAATTAATAGTATTAGAAAATATATTGTAGATTTATGTAAGTTTATGATAATTTTTTAAAATTTATTTATACTTTAATAATAAAATAAACTGTAGAATTTTTTGTTTTTTGAAATTGTCAATTGGCTTAAATTAGAATGTTTACAGTATATTTATATATTAAGTTCTCTATTGATTTAAGCCCATTTTTTTTATTTATAAATAACCTTGAATCAATTTTGTTTAAAACTATAACTTATGAAAATTTAGATCTAAATCTTATTATATGCAAACATAAATATATAAAATTAATGATAAATTAAGTAAAATTTATTTCCATACAAAATAATTTAATATTAGAATAGAAATAAATGCATAAACTATTAGAATAAAATTCATATTTATAAAAAATGAAAATTATTTCCTTTCAAAATACTCAATAATTATAATAAGAAATATATAAGTTTCCTCAAAAATTTATTTATTTTTACTTTAAATTATAGAGTTTATATAAACCTTCTCCTAATTTAGTAGCCCCTTCATTACTGATTAAATTCAATCTTTTACAATTTAAAAATGTTAGTTTTTTAATGTTAAAGCAAATAGTTTAGTGAAAAAATCATTTTTTGCTCAATCTTTCATTTATCAATCAATTAATT
>JH651307.1:254567-330121 GCA_000260095.1 Tetrahymena borealis
AAAGCAAATAGTTTAGTGAAAAAATCATTTTTTGCTCAATCTTTCATTTATGAAATCAATTAATTACTTTAGACCTAAAGTTAACTGAGTGAGATTGTTGAGTTTGGATAAACCTTCTCCTAATTTGGTAGCCCCTCCATCACTGATTTGATTTTAACTTTTACAATTTAAAAATATTAGTTTTCTCATAATCTAATAAAATTGAAGTTAGGTAATTTATTTTAAAATAAAAAATAAAATAGAAGTTAAAATTTTGATGAAGGCAAAAGAGGTGCTTACTTTTCAATAGCTTTTGGTAAAAACCTCCACCTAAATTTTACTTTCTAATAATAATTTAATTGTATTCATTGTTTATTACAATTTACTTTGAAAAATAAAATTATTCAAATTATAAAATTTTAATTAATAAATGACAGTAATACTTGGAGATAAATAATAAGATTTTATTTAAATAAAAGGCTTTTAATTTTTCAATTTTTTCAATTAATTTAAGTTTTAATTTTATATTTTTAAAGAAAATAAATTATTATTATCATTCTTCATTTAAATTTTTTGAAATTATATTAATCTTTTTCCATTCATCCTTTAAAGAAAAATCTATAATTAATTATAAAACTACATTAGTTTATAAAATTTCATAAGATTCTATCTAATTTTATCAATATCATAATATTAGTATATAATCCTTCAACACAATAAAAGAGAAATGATAAGTTTAATTATTTACTAGAATCTTTATTATTAGCCATACTGGAATATAAATTCTCAAAAAATGGCTATATATTAATTATAACCAATAGTTTTTATAAAATTAATAAAAATAAATTGAAATTAAGATTTTATTACCTTAAATATAAATAGAGCCAATTAATGTTAGCATACTGAGATAGCATAGGAATCATTCCAAAAGAAAATAAATTTGTAGATAATTTAGTTTTATCATAAATTGAAACAATATTTTTCTTTAACTACTAATCTACAATCTATTAGACTATTTTATTATCTTTATTTTTAGCTTGCATTCCTGTAAATAGTTCTGATTTTTCAATTTCTTTTACTTCTTTTAATAATTAGTCTATACTCATTCTATCTACATGATGCTATCTAATCATATTGGAAATTACTCTTTTTGAAAATTCTGTTTCACTTATTTATTTTGGCGCTATTAAATTGTATTCATCAGAACGAAGACTTAAACTTTCTCCAAATTAAATTTTTCTTCCTAACATAACTTCAAAAATAGTAATCCCTAAAGAATATATATCAACCTTTTATATATATATATATTTATGTGTTATTTAGAACTATAAAAATTAAATTTTTATACTTTGTAGCTATATGGAGGATATTTGTTTCTAATTTCGTGGGACATATAGAGGTATGTACCAAATCCCTAACTCTTTTATAAAAATAAACATTTTTGGTAATAATCATAAACCTTTATAATTAAATACGTTAACTGTTTGAGTATATTCTATAGATTTATCCTTTATAATTTTTGAAATTCCAAAATCAACTTTTTAATAACAAAATATTCAATAATAAGTATCTATGTTATGTTACCTTCACACAAAATTCTTAAATTATTTAATTTTAATATATCAATTTATATTTTTTATCTTCTTATAAACATTGTGATATTTAATAGTATTTATGTTAAATAAATTCTTACTGAATTTGAATTCTTTAGTAGAAGAGCTATACATTATGTTGTCAGGTTTAATGTCAAAATGTATAACACCCTTTTTTTACATTTTTTTGACTCCTTTTAAGAGATGTTTGGTCAAATAGTATATCTATC
Source organism: Tetrahymena borealis (assembly GCA_000260095.1). Classification (NCBI taxonomy): domain Eukaryota; phylum Ciliophora; class Oligohymenophorea; order Hymenostomatida; family Tetrahymenidae; genus Tetrahymena; species Tetrahymena borealis. The sequence goes on from JH651307.1 coordinate 256,369, forward strand.
TCCATGTGAATTGATATTTCTATTCATAGATTAAATTTGAAAGCGTACCTAAATCATATAATCAAATTTAGTAATTAAAATATCCATTTTATTATTAGATATAGTTAATTATAATACAATCGCATAATTCAGAGACAATAAAGTAGGTATTGATATCTTTGTAATAGAAGTCATCTAGAATTTAGACGAAATACTTTCTATTACTTAACTACTTTGATATATTAACTTCATTCTATAGTAATTATAAATTTCCTTCTACCTTAATACACTTTATTGCTACTTTCTACTCATCTTTTTAAGCTTAGATTACTACACCAAAACCTCCAGATCCTAATATCTATTAAAATGTATAACCTTTCCAATCTTTTAACTTTCTAAACTACATAAAAGTTTAGAATGGTTAAAGACCATGTTAATTACAAAGCGAAATGAATTCTGAACTTAATTCAGTATTTTAATTTTACTATTATTAATTCATATTGAATACCTAATCCTATATTCTTTTTATCTTTTTAGATTCCTAAAATTCAATCAAATATTAACTATCTTTTTTATTATTCTAACAAGTATAAACAAAGAATTGAAATACATAATTTTTTAATCTTTATTAATAAAGTTTTCTAAAAAACAAATGAAGTCAATGTTAACTATATTGATAATTAAAAGTTCCTTCCAAAATAAAAAACAAATGTATATTATTATCGGATTATAATAATATGGTTAAATAAATGCAAAAATCATCAAAATAATAGTAGAATCTTCTTCTTACAATTTATTATTAAAAGATTATATTAACAAATTAAATATTTATAATATGAAATTATAATAATTTTTAACAAGTTTAATTTTAAAAAATGTTAGAAAGTTTAATAAGTATCCCATCAAAGATTTTTTAAAATATAAAAATCTTGAAATTGTAAAATATAAATACTAAAAAACAAAAATCATTTGGATCAATATAATATTCTTCTTTAATTTTTATATATTATCTATCCTTTTAACTATTTATTTTCAGTATAATTTTGTTGTTTATTTATTTATATTTAACTCTATTAAAAAATCAATAATTAATAAAATTTTTACAAAAACTTTCTTTATTAAAAGTTAAAAAAATGAAAAAAATTTACTTTATACTTGCTCTTGTAATATTCACAGCTATTTGTGGAGTATTCGTACGCAACTCATTAGTAGAAAAAGGTGTAATAATTTAAAAGTTACATTTTGATAATTAAAATGGTTACTATACAGTGAATGAAGTTGAGGAGAGACCTAATTTGTTAAGTGCTACATTAAAATGGTAGTAAACTTAAGAGCAAAATTTAAATGATCCCAGTCTCATCATACAAGATCTTTAAATTACAGTTAAAGTAGATAACTATAATGAACTTCAGGTAAAAATTACAGATATTTATGATACTAGATTCACTCTTCCTTATAAACTGCCATTCCCATTTACAAAAGTAACGTAAGATCCTTCTAAGGATAACTTGTTTGAATACTCTATTTCTAAGCCTGGAGAGATATTCAAATTTATATTAAAACGTAAAGATACAGGAGAAATCCTATTTGACACAAATAATAGTCCCCTTATTTTCCAAGATAAATATTTAGAAATAACAAATAATTTAGATAATGGAGCTATTTTTGGACTAGGAGAAAGAAGAACCACTTACAAGTAAATTTTTATTTATTAAGAGCATTTCCTATTTTGATTTTGAATTCATATAGGCTAAGTTCTGGTTAATATTCTATTTGGGCTGCTGATGCATCTAGAGTAGACTATGGTTAACCTGGTTAACAGATTTATGGAACACATCCTATGTACTTAAAAAGAAATGCAAATACTCATAATTTCCACGTTGTTTTCCTTAGAAATGCCTATGGTATGATGATAGATTACACAGAGAATTCCAAATTAACATACAAAGTAATTGGGGGGAATTTTGATTTCAAGTTTTTTATTGGAGAGAAAGATCCTGAAATTCCAATTAAGCTCTATCATAACTATATTAATGGTTGGATTCTTCATCCGTTCTGGGTTTAAGGTAATAATTCTTATTAAAATTTTAGGCCAAAGGATATATAATTTATAGTACATTTTTACAAATAAGTATTTTCGAATTCAGAAAGCCTTATAGTAAGATATAAAGGTTTCCTTTTCTATAATTTATTAAGTTCAGTCTTTTATTGAAAAATGTAAATTTTCAATAAATCTGTAACCTAATAGAATCAATTAATTAATGAGCCAAATTAATAAAATTTTTGAAGAACTTTCTACCACAATACTATTTATAATAGATGATTTAGAAAATAGATTAAAATTAAAAAAACCCTAATGATGATGAAGTTTTATTTAGGGAATCTCAGTTTATGCTTGGAGATTTTCTTATGGCAGCTCCAGTAGTTGCTTAAGGAAACAATTCAACAAATACTACTAATCACTAGGTTTATATCCCTTAAACTGGAGTATTTTACGATTTCTATACTTAATAAAGATACACTCAAGGGTTATATAACTTTGTTATTCCTTTTGATAGTTTAGTACCTTTATATGTTAGGGCAGGAAAAATTGTTCATATTTAGGATTAGTAAACTGTTTTAAGAAGCAGATTCTTAGATAACCATTTCACTTTATACATTGCTCTTGATGATAATATGCTCGCTTCTGGAACTATATTAACTATTAATGACTATAATAATGATGCAAATATTGTTGAAAACTGTATAGGTGAATCTAATTGTGTTGTTGAAATTGTAGCAAAAGGAAAAATTATAAATAATAGCAAACTGAATCTAAATATCTCCGTTAATTAACTATTCTCTCACACTTAATTCTAAGAAGTATATATTAATAAATTTATTATAGCAGGTATTGAATAAAATGGAGAGTATGTATCAAAAATATTGAATTTATCAGATGAAAATAAATTTTCTTTGAATAAAAAGAATTCATCATATAATTATAATTTATCAATTTGAAATTATTATTATAAATCGTTATAAATTATATATAATCTATTTAGTAATTAATTGATATATTTTAATTGAAATATTATCTGTTTTTTTACTAAATATTTTTCAAATTAAAATAATTATTTAAAGAATAATAAATAATATTTAAAATTAAAACAACAAAAGAAAGTAATACTTGCTTACTTATTAAATATTTAATAAAGACAAACGAATCCAAATACAATCAGAATTTCTCATTTAAACGAAGCTATTAATCAAGGAAGGAGGGAATTTTTTAATTTTTTGAGCAAAAATTGTTAAAAAATATATTCAAAATATTTTTAAAGGTTGATTAAGTAGTGATTAAATATAGAGAATATGAAAATATATTTTAAATAATAGGTAAATTTAAAGCAATTATTTTGAGATAATAAAATAAATAAGTTTTTTTTTCAATTTCATTTTTATTTAGGAAGAGGAAATTAAAGGATAGGGAGTATCAAATAAACTAAATTTCTTGGCACTTTTAGAAGAATAAAATTCCAAATAAAATGAAAATTTACTTTAGAAATAATCTAAAATAATAAATGAAAAATTAATAGATTGAAATCATAAAAGATGTATAAGAATGCAAAATTATTTTATAATCATTTTATTATATTTCTATGCAACAAAGACATTTAATAGTATATTATTTATTTATTCTTTTTTTATTTAAAAAATTATTTATTTTCAAATTTATCTATCAATCAATCAAATAATTTGTCATTAAGGTCATGAGAGAACCATGTTCCAAATAATTTGGTGACAATATCCTTTTCATATGGCTAACCATAGCAATTAGAGACAGTGGCAGGTGTAGAGAAAGTTTCACAGTAGAATCTATTTGTAAGAGAAGTGATATTTTTATCAAAGCCAGTACTATAAGCATAATTGTATAAATTCTAAGTTTGAAGATCATTTTCTAGTCTGCTTAGGAAATCTTAGAAATTTTCCATTCTGGACATATCATTATATCCATAGTAGGAATTAAAATCATATGTTAAATCAAATTTAACTTAATTGATATTCTTGACTCCGTTTTGATTGTAGTAAGTTAAATTCATAGTGTATTGATAGTAATTAACTGGAAGCACAGTATCATGATCTGCTTCAAATACTCTAAATGAAGGATTCTACTATCCGTATGTTGTCATAGATCCAGTAATAAACATAATATTATTTACTTAATCAGTTCCTTCATTTCTGAAAGCAACGATTTAATCTTTATGAGTATGACCATAGAATTGAGAAATAATTACATGTTAATATCTTTGCACTAATGCTGTATAGATTTAGCCCCATTCTAAAAGAGTGCTGTGTGTAGGGATATGTCCAATCAAAAATACTTTTTCGCCATTAGCTTCAGCAGTTTAAAGTTAATTCTTTAGCCATTTTAATTATCCTTTTGGGTCTGTTGGATTTTAGATTAAGTACCAGTTCTAATCATTACCTGCTTGGGTGTTAATAGCAATAATTCTTAATGGTTATCCATATTTAGTTATTAGGCTAGAATAAAAACCACTTTATCTATATTCATCTGCAGCCTCTTTACCAATCCACTCTTCCCAGTGAGTAGCAAAGATGTTATTTTATTTTGCTTCATGATTTCCAAAATAATCATAAACATTAACAGGGAAACTTTCGTGGTTACCAGTAATAGGGAAAACTTTAATATGTGGAAGTTCGCGTTTTAATAAATCGGTAATTCTGACAGTTTAATTTGTGTTGCTTTCGTAGCTTTACTCCCAGATATAATGATTTGTATTATCGCCTGTCCACAAAATAAAATCGATTTCATCAGAAAGATTATTTTTAATATATCTAATAGCAGCTTCAATAGTTCTAAAAGGAATATCACAATCCCCCAAGGTTCCCCAATACCCAGCCTTTGCAGATTCATCTTTAGGTTATCCAGATGTTAATCTGCAACAATCTGGTACTGAACACTAAGCATTTGCTCCATAAAGGTATAATCCATCAAAGTGAAGATCAGATATATGAATGAATTTGAAAGTCTTATTAAGAGTAGGAACTGGTCTAGGTATATAAGGAGTATCTTAGATTATATATTAAGCAATTTCTGTCACATTTAAATTGTGATAGTAAAGAGGACATAGATCAAGTGCTGGGCAAGCATAAAGAGGGTCTAAGTATCTTTTAATAAATCCTTAAAGTACTGAAGGAGCCATCTCTGCTACTGCTCCAAGGCAAATTAGAGGCTTTTCTATTTTTAGGATAGAGCAACCGACTTCAATAATGTAAGTTAAATCCTTACCAAACTTAGTCAAATTCAAAGCATTGATTTCATTATAGAAATTCTAACATTCTTAACACAAGCTATTTGAGAATTACTTATTAGAAGTACTGGATAACTTCATCACTTACTCAACTACGGTACTGTTCTTTGCAGAAACAAATTTATTTAAAAAATCCTTAGCTATTTTTGTAAGGAGTGGACTCTCAAATTAATCAATATTTCTCTCAAAAAATGTGGTAAATACATATTTAACCAACTCAGAGTCATCAGTACTTGCACAAATGCTAGAACTGGCTAATAGCAATCCAATTAAAATTAGAGGAACAAATCTCATCTTTTGGTTGTATTTCTATCAATCTTTTAAACTTTTTGATTTTTTATTATTATGTTTTAATTAATAACAAAATTTACTTTCTTATAACTTTTATGGGGTTTACATTTATAAAAGATATAGTGCGAATTACCTCATAAGTGTTTCAAAATCTTTTAGGAATTGTAATTATCTTTTAAAACAGAAATTGTAACTAGAAATCAGCATACTGATAGTGTTGAAATTCTTTTATTATCAACTTATATACCAATCAATTAATAAAAATAGAGTAATTAAAATATTAAATTATTTTTTATGGTAGATTTTAGATAAAATAACATATAATATGCTTTATTTAATAACCTTTTTAAGGTATTATAATTGTTATACCAAAATATATAAAGTAATTAGTTTTCAAAATATCTATTAAAGGAAATAGAGGCAAATTACAATTTACTTACAAGAAAATGTAATTCATTTCTATTTAATTCTGAATTTAAAAGAAAAATTCTTATATAGATCTATTAATAAATAAATAGTTTCTATTGACAAAATAACAAAAATTACATAAAATTTAGTTAAATCTCTCTATTTTTAAATAGTAAATTGAATCTAACTAACTAAATCAATCAATCAATCAATCTATTTTAGTTTATAAAATTGTTATTCACTAACTAATTTAAGATTTTCTGCTCACTATTTATGTAAAGTATGAAAACAAGTTAATTTTTCAATTTTATTAATTTTTTCTTTGTTTTTTTGAATTAAAAAAAATTTTTTTATTCAAAAATTTAATGTAATAATCTGTAAAACAGAATAAAGATTATCTCTTATGACTAAAAAAAGTAATCATTTTTTCTGATATTAATTTTTATAATACAAATTTAATCATAATTAAATTTAAAAATAATTTATAGGTGCTATTAGCTTTGGTAGGAATAGTCTTTATTATTATTTTAAATTTTTGGTTTTTTATTTTATAAATTGAATATTTTTTAATTAATTATTATTTATAAAATATTTATTTTATTTTAAAGGATTAATAAACTAACTATTCAATTTAATTTATCCTTTAAATTATTCTATATGTACATTATATACAGATAGCATAAAACTTAAATTTTTTCCAAATTTAGAAATTGAGAAAGATAAAAATTGAAGCCTATAATATTTTAATTCATCTAAAAGATGTAATTATTAACGAATTGTTATATAGATAGAAATTATAAAATAGATTTTTAAATAGCATATTAACATAAAATGCTATCGTATAAAGGCAATATATCTCTGAACTGTAATAGATTCAATTATGTATATTACAGAATCTTTACTATTAATTAATTATTTCTCATAAAATCTAACCAACTCCATTATTAAATTAATGATTTATCTTTTTATAAATATTGATAATTAATAATACAAACCAAACAAATACAATAATATTATATTAAGTATAAGTATTTAATTAAATTTAGTCATTAATTTTAGGATGAACTGATTGATTTATACCATTATTATAATTTTTACATCTAGCTTTCTCCAATACTATGCCCTAATCCTTCTTCATATTCAAGGGTAAAATTAGAATTGATATATTAAAGGAATTTAATGGATTATTCCATATATTCAATTTTAACAATTTCATCTGCAGTACCATGGCTAAAATATACAGGAGTATCAGTATTTTCTTTTGATAGTTTACAAGTATCAATAAAATATCCGCTGAGAGCAATAATTCCCCCTATTTTATTTTAAAAACTCAATCCACTATAAAGTGCAAGAGCACAACCTTAACTAATTCCTCCTACAAATAATTGCTTTTTATCTGTTAATTTTTCCTATTCACTTTTCATAATATCCTAGATTTTTTAACAAGATTTTTCCAAATCTTCTAAATTATATAATTCATGAGGTCTTTTGTTCATCCTATCTTCAGAATAAATATCGTACCAAGAGGGCATTTTAAATGATCTCTAGCTGAATGTAATATGTCTCATTGGCGCTTAAGGCAGAATAATTTTTGTATTTTCGCACACTGGACTGTAAGATGAAAGAAACAAGTTGTGGTACATTGCTGCTTAATTTGCTGCCCCATGCAAAAATATTAATGTCTTTTCATGTTTATCTGGCATCAATATGTCAATTCCATTCTCCTTTAATATTTTGTAAGCTTATTTAATATTTAGTTATCTATATATTCATTCTTCTAATAAATTCTTCAAGTGTAAGTACTTACATCTTGTTTTTTTGTGTCTTGCGAGTGTTACCCAAAAACTAGCCATTCTCTTAATATTGATTTCCTATTAAATTAATCTAACTCTACCTTAATATTGATTATATTCTTTAAATTCCAATATCTATTTTTATATTACCTTTATGGCCATTTGAAAAGTAAATTAATTAAAAAAATCTTATAGAAACTTCTTGATAAAGATAGGAATATAACTCAACTTGAAGCAAGCTAGCTAGCTAGATAGTTAGTATTATTCATTATTTTTCCAAATTGTTAAAATAATATTATTGAATTTAAACTATTATCTTTTATTAAATATCTCTTGAATATTATTTTTTCTAAATAAAATGACAGAAAATACTTACTATTTTAATATTTTTAAAATTAAAAACACCCACAAACTTACTTTTCTTTATAAATAATTTTAATGAACCAATTGTACTAAAATTAGAATTAATCATTTTGATAAAAAGAAAATTTGAAATTTATTTTTTATTTCTGAAGCAAAAGAGAGAGTGGTTTTTAATACAAGATAATGCTTTTATTTTAATGATACATTGTAATTTTATAATTTAAGGAATTAATAGAGAAAGAATAGAAATAATTGATATAATTTATTAATAATTGGAAAATGTTTATAATTAGATCTAACTATTAATAATATTTCATATAGTTAAAACGATTAATTAAAGTATTGTCTAATAATTTATTCTATGAGAAAGTAATAAAGCTCTTAAATCACTAAGACTTAAATAATCTGAATCAGGTCTAACTAAACCAAGGACATTAAAATTTTATTCTAAAAGTTCAAATATAGTGGTTCTTCCTTTAGAAGTTAAGAAATCATCATATTTATTGCATACTACCCTTAACAAAGCTAAAAAATCAAGTTTTCTCATATATTTATTCTCATGAATACCAAAGAACTAAATTAAATAAATTAAAATAATGAAAAAGTAGTTTTAAAAAGAGGAATTTAAATTACTTTAACTATGAAATTAACAGAATCTATAACACTTGCACTCTGGTCAATAACTATCTTATTGAATAAATGATATTCATTCCATTTTACTTTGGAATATTCCTCATGAGGATTAATATCTAAAGCTAAGAAAATTCTATTCATTATGGATGGTTTATTCTTCTCAATAATCTGTTAGAAATGATTTTTCATGATCTTGAATAGGATAAATTTATCTATTTAATAAATATTTAAATATAGTTAATATATTTTCTATAGAATAAGAATTCAATATTAATAAAAATAGGAGATTAAATCACTACTTTTAAATTAATTAAATGAATGAATAACCTAATCTAATAATAAAAATATATGATTTATTCAAGAAACATTTATTACCATTATCTTTCTTTAGTTTATGTAACTTAATATTTAATTTTTTGCTCTCTTCTTTGAGAGTAGAAGGTTTATTTGGGTTTATGTAATCATTTTAGAATTAGATTGTATCAAGAGATTGTTTGGAGAGTTGCATAAATTCTTAGAATATATAGTTATCAGGAGTTTTAATAGAGTTAGGAGAGTTTTTAAGTTTGATATTATTTAGCAATTCATTTATTTAAAGGTTATTATTTGAAACAAATAATTCATCCTCTGTTGGTTCCAAGTTTTTCAATTTACTAGGTTAACTTAGGATAGTGCTATTTTATTTGAAAGTCTTTTATAGGTTATCTAAGGAGAGCATCTTACTCCTTTTATCAACAGAATCGATATTTTTAAAAGCACTAGACCATTTATTTTACATTTTTGATTATTCGAGCACATATGCTTATGATTTCTCAAGTAAGAGACTTTCTTGCTAAGAGGAACTTAATAACATCTTCCTATCATAAACACTCTTTGAGCTCTATGATCCTTTTAGGATATTCTATTTTATATTTTAAAATTTTATTTTTTACATTCCCTTTTATTGATTTATTAAAATACTTATTCTGCATTATCTCTTTTTGGAGGACTTATTGAGCTTAGTTATTATCTCTCGAAAATACTTAATTCATATCTTGATGGAACATATGGTTTATATTGATATCTATAGTCTTTATATTCCTATGTAGATATAAACTTAAAGAATTCTGAAGGTGGCATCTATTAATAAAAATAGTTAAAACAAATTATTTAATCGAATAGGGATATTCAGCTAGCATAATTCAATATTTAAATATGTCATTTACTTGAGAAACACTGTGATGGTGAAATGAAGGAGACTCAGAATGCAGCTTATTAATTTCTGGTAGATCATTAGCAAACTTAAAGGTAGCCTTTCCAAATAATTTCTCTTCTTATCTTAATAATTAAATTTCCTTTCTCACTTTCTCAGCTTATAATTTAGCTCTATTAACTCTCTTTTTTCTCTCTCTTCCTTAATAGCGAGGCATAATTACCTCCATTTAATCTTGGGTTATATAATTATTTTTGCCAATTTGATTCATAAAATAATTAACATTATTTTCTAAGTCATTAATGTATTATTTATCATTTCTATAAAGAGGTACTTTCAGTTAGTATTTTTAATTTTTATTCAAATCATCAAAACATTCAATAATTTCTATAGATTCCAACATATTTATTATATGATTATGGTGAGTTGCGTATTGCCTTTAACTATTATCTAAAATCTAGTGTAGTATTTGTATAAAAATAGCTTTTATTTAATATAATCAATTAGCAATTAATATTCTTTTTAATATAGTTCTCAAATAAATAACCAAATAATTAATTAATATTTGCTTTGCATTCGTTTTATTTATTATCCTATTCCTAATCAATCAATTTTATTAAAAATCAATTACACTCTCAATCAAGTAAATATGCTTCATACTATTATTAGAATATTAATAAAAAATAATACCTTTTTTCTTTATTTATTGAGGTAGATCATACAATAAATTAGAAAAAATAACTCAAAATAATTGTTTATTTTTCTATTAATTATTTTGCAAATAGTTTACTTACTCTTAAAAATTAAATTTGGTTTAAATTTTAAATAAAAAGTTGAATAAATAGAGTATAATTTAAGTAGAAATAAAAAGAAATTGATAGATTCGAAAATAAAATAATACATTTATTTATTTAATAATAATAAATTAATTAATTATTGGCTTACTGGTAGTTAAAATTCAATAATATCATTTCTATAAATAGGTTATTTGTTTTATAACGAGTCTTTTAAGAGCTCTTTTGAAAGAAGAGTGAATTTTTTAATTTGTAAATATATCAGAATCCAAGATGAGAGTAGTTAGATTAGATAAAAGCTAGATGCTAGCTAAACTAGAAGAATACTCCTTTAATGTAAAACTTCTTAAAAAATAAGCTTTAATCTTTAAAGATCTACAATTTTATAATAATTCTAAACACTTTGGGAAATATTCTTTAAAAATATTCTCTTTTTTCTCAAAATCCAAGTATATTTGAGGCAATTATTTTTCAAATTTTTCATAAGCTTATACAGCACTTTTTAAAAAGAGTAAAGAATTTTGATTCAAAGTTGCATTTTCATTTTAATGAAAAAATATTTATATTTCTTTAGTTTCAGTTATAATTTCAAATATTTTGTGTGGAATCTGGAACTCAGTAAAAATAAAAATATCCAAATATTAAGAATTCTTAATTCCTTCTATTCTTTAATATGATGCTTTTTTATATTTATTTGACCATAAGTTACTAAAAGTTTTATTATAGTATACTATTTTTAAAGTCTCTCCTTTCAATTTAATTTTATCAATACTTTCAGAATTATTTTATTTTGCTAGAAATAAAAAATTAGCTTAGTCCTCAACATTTTAAAAATTAGTTAAATGTAATGTTATTCTTTTGAGATTGTTTAGAGTCTGAATAGCCTATGCAATATTAATATCATTTTAAAATTCACTCATTCCTTTATTATTATTTAAACATAGTTCTTCTAAATTAACCATTTGAGATATGCATTAGCCTAGCATATAACCTGAATTTCTGCTACATTTAAAATTATTTAAAAATTTTAAATTAAGTATAGTTAAGTTATTCATTTTTTAAAGAGTATTTATTAATTCTGAAAAACTTTCTTCAGTTTAATTTATGCTCAAATCATTGATAGTAAGATTTAGCTGCTATAAGTTTTTAAATACTGATAAAGCTTTAAATAAAGATTTTCCTTCATCAGAGTATTTATTATTATCTTATTTAATATTTAAATTAATATTTTAAATATTCTCTAACCCTTATAAATTCTAAAAATATCTCCAAACATCTAGTTAAGAGTTTTCAGAATTATGATAATTTACTGATATATTAATAGTTTCTAAATTAGGTATTTCTAACAATCCTTAACCTAATTATTCGATTTAATCTGATTCAATAATATATTGATATCTAAAAATCTTAAATGTTTATAAAGGATTAGGTGTAGTTGATAATTCTAAAAAACTCAAACAAGGGTAGCTATTAGCTTTTTACAGAGAAAAAATTTAAGAAGATATTTAATAATTGAATTCCTTTAGTTAAATTTACCATTATTTCTAAATTGCAACTCCAACAAAGTACAGAGCCTAATAAAGGACTTAATAAGAATCATATTACATTTGAAATTCTAACTTTTAGAGTTACTATAATCGAGCAATGCTATCAATAATACTTTTAAATTATTCATTGTTTTTAAGTGTCTTGTATAGATAAAAACTTAGATCTGTAAGCCTCTTTTAATACAATAATGATTAACTAATATTATATATGTCTTCTTAATCGATACAACTTTGACTTTGGAAAGTTAAAGCTAATTTATCGAACTATGTCTACCTTAAAAATTCGTTGAGCTTTAATAGGTCTTCTTGATCTATTTAGCTTTTGTTTTTAATATTTATTTCAAATTCTACCTAGTAATTTTAATTAAGGTGTTTTACAAAATCTTCATTTTACATTTCATCCTGATTTAATTTATTTTCTATTTCCATTTAATCAGATACTGCTCTAATCTTTTTAAATTAGACATATGAGCTTCCAGAAAAGTTCAGTAGAGCATCTTAAATGTTTTCCTTTTCTTAAATAACTTCTAAAATCTCTAATTTATCAGCTATTTTGAAGTTATTTAAATATTCAATAACAATGTAAATCTTTTCTAGACAATTGAGATTCCTAAGTACATTTTTGATTAAACTCCCTCTTTGAGCACTCCCTGATTGTGAATAGCATATGAATTTAAGAATAAGATGATTTAATTCTTTATATTAAGATATACTCTCAATTAAGTTAACAAGAAGATCTTTTTCTACATCTTTTGATAATGTTGCATTAATGTTAAATTCCTTTAGATTGATTAAATATTTAAAATTTGTAAACAATTCTGAGAGACATTAAGTATTTAACTCATTATTAGAGTCTATATTCAAATTAAAATATATAATTCGTTTTAGAAGTTTAAAGTTTTCTTCTCTTATACTTAAATCTTCTGGTTTCAAAGGAGAATTAGATCCTATTTTTTTTGAAAAGATAAAATCATATTCCATAAATTTAATTTGTAAAACAGGCTTCAGTTGTTTTTATCTGCATGTTTCTAAGATATGGTTACCAGTGATAGATAGATTAATTAATTATATTTTTGGTAGGCAAGTAATTTAGCATAATATCTCTATTTGATCTCTTAGATAATATGTCTCATCTAAATACAAAATTAGATTTATTTCTTCTAAATTCTACAAAAACTTTATCCCGTAGAAAAGAGAATCCGTATTATCTGGTTAGTTTTAAGCTATATATCCTACTAAAATAAGTGATTTTAAGTTTGATAATTTTTCAAATGAATTGTTCAAAGATTAAATAGACTCATATTCTAATTCTTAATTGGGAAATTTTAAAATTAATTAAGTAAGATTCGTTAAACAGCCAATTTAACTTAAAAATTCTTTAAATTCAGTAATATTAACTTTATTGAATTAGATTATCTCCAGATTTAGTATTGATAAACTTTGTAGATGAATAAATGAATTAGCCAATTGGTTTAAACCAGTTTGAATTTAATTATTATAGCCAAAAGATAAGTGGAGTTATTTTAATTATTTAATATATTTCAATGCTTATCCCATACTCTTAAATCCATTCTATTAGATTAAGTTGCTATCTTCTGATTTAAAGCTCAAATATTCTAAATGCTTAAGCTTTTGTATACTATTAAACAGATGTACTCTGGAATTCTCGTCTAAGAAGAAACTCTCTCTTATCTCTAATTTTAACAAAGTTAAATTTGATAGCAGTGATAGAACATCAAAGAATTGTTTTATATGATCCCCCTCTATTTTACTCTATTCTTAAATGGTTAAACTAAATTCCTATAAACCAACTAGATTCTTAAATACATTCTCTAATTATTTAACGAAATCACTACTTAAATTTTAGGTTTGAGGAATGGTAAAACCCAACTATTTGAGACTCTTTAATAGAGTAAAAGATTAGATTAAGCTAATGATACTATTTTCTTTTACTTTTTATGCTGTATTAAAATTAAATTACAAATTATTTAGAGATTTAGCATTTTAAAATAACTTTTAGAAAGCTTTATCTATTTTGCTTTCCTAGAATAAGCAATTTTCTATCTTAATATCAAAATGAGTTAGCTTGTTTAGATTTTTGAAGCTAGTTTCTAACTATTAAATACAATCACTCGTTAAAGAAATGCTATCAGTTACTAATAATTAAATACTAACACTTATAAGATTAAGAAGACTTCCTATAGATTTAAATAATAATTTTATCATTTAGGAATCTAATTTCTCTGATTCTTCAATTACTAATTCAAGAACTTCAAGATTTTTTAAGTATACTAAATTTGAAGATAATTACTTGTACCCTTCAGATTGGATGTAATTACCTTTATTGATTATCAATTAAAGCTTTTTCAGTCCGGCTACACTCCTTAAGCTAGAGAATAATCCTTGTGCTCCAATATTTCTTAATTTATTAGATTCTATAACAATTGAATACTCAGTTAGATGATTAAATGATTTCAAAATTGAAGATAAACAAATAAAATCTTTACTGGTAACATTGAGATATTTAGTAAGTTTAATCTATAATTTATTTAAATTAGTTAGGTGAATAAAGGTACTAAATGTTTTTTAAATTTTTTAGATATCAGTCTAACTACCATAAAACTCAAAAGTAAATTCGTTTATATATGAAACTCTCTTAAAGGTTTCTTCTAAATTCTAGATAATACTATTATCTATTTATGATTTAGGGTTAAATTTAATTGAAAGAGATTCTAATTTATCATAAAGTTAAATGGATTCTAACAATTTATTAAATAACTTATTGCTTGATTAAGAATTATTTCTAGATAAAAATAGCTCTATTCTTTTGACATTTTTGAAATAGTTCATAAATTAGCCTATTTTAATTTCAGGCAATTCATTGGCACTATCTTCTGATACTAATAGATCTAAACTTTCAGTATTTTTTAATGCATTAATTGGTATATTTTCAATATTAAATCTATCAATAACAATTTATTTATCAGGTTTAACTAGCGTATATTTGGTATTAAATCTTAAATAGTTAATTTAGTTGCTCTTGAGAGTACTATTACTATTTTTTATATCCATTTTCTACTAAATTCTATCCTCTTTAGTAATTTTATTTATTTTATGAATATATAAAATTGATTAATATTTGATCTATATACATAAATTGTTTTTACAACACTTCTGATCAAGATATATAATAAAATTTGATTAATAAATTCATAAGCGCCAAATCTTTTTATTATATCAAAATAGTTATATGATATTAACCACTAATTTTTCTTGAAGGTGTCATCTTTCAATTCAATTTTAATGCTTGATTTAATTGATATTTGGGTTAAACTATAATTATTTTATGCTATACTCCTAAGAAGTTCTTAAATACTACCTTACAACTGTATTGTTCTCACATATGTATCCTATTGCAATTATTTTATAATATCCCCTATTGCATTTATTTTAAAAGGATATTTTGATATAAAATACTAACAGTTATGCTCTATATAAAATTGATAGAGTTCATATTATAGTTTTACTTCAAAAATTCTATCAGATTTGAATTGTAAATATTTATTAAATTATATTAAAATTTTATTTAAAGGAAAAATAAATTTATTTGACTATCTCATTATAATAATATTTTTACCAAGAATAATTTTCATTACTTAATCTTAAACATTCATTTTAAAATTTTCAATAATCTATTTTATTTTTAAATTCTTTCTTTCTCCTCTAATTCTAATATCATTTTACTTCATAAATAAACTCTTTTTTTGTGAAGGTATTAAATTATCTTTGTATTAAATTATAGTAAAATACTCTTGGAATATTTATATATCATTTTGAATGTCTTTATTTAAATATGTGTATGTATGCATGTATGTATGAAAGATATAAGTATTAAGAAATATTTAGATGATTGAGATACAATATAAATATAATATGAATTAGTATCAACACATTGATATCCAAGTTAAGGATTAGAATGAGGGAAAATAAGAGTGATTAGTATAGTATTATTGTATGATTTTTTAATCATTTGATTAATGTAAGAAAATTTTATTTAAGTAATTATAGATATATTTTTTATTCTAGGATTAGATATTATAAAATGATTAAACTATTTTAAAGTGATATTATGTACATTTATTTATTTACTTTCTTTTTTTTATTTGTCTTTCATTTTAAAATATTTTAATCCTACATTAAGTTTATTTATTATAGCGAAATTTATATTTGAGTAAATCAGTATTAGTTATATATTCATAGGATAGATACTCTCATATTTTAATATAGGAGTTGTAAGAAATGAAGTTTACTTTCTTTTAGTTACTATTGCTATGATTAATTGTAGTGTTGGTTATGCTATTAACACTTATATCTAACTCAGGAGGTTTATTTTCATTTTCAATGAAACTCTAGTTTGGATTTAAAAAGGCTGATTTCTCTACAGCTTTTAGGTAGTATTGCTTTTGTTTGCACTGCTAGTATTGTTTAGAGTAACTATAGTTTTTGAAGCATCTTATTAATTTTTTAAAAGATATCAATAATTGTAATATTATAATTTATTTATTTATTTCGCGCAATTAAATTAGTATTATAAAATAACAAAGAATTATTTACCTATTTTTTAAGAAAGTTGAAACATATTTATTTTCATTATTTTATTGGTGGCTAGTAGATTACACTTAGTAATCCATTATGTACTGTTTTACTTGCACATTTTAATTATTTTGGTTAGCTTTGAGACAATCATTCTTTGAATTAAGCTGATTTGATGAATCCTTTAGTATGCTTGGCAGTCTATTCAGTCTAGCTTAGCTATCATTGAATGGAATGCGATTAGAATTGCTATGTAATCTTGGGTTTTTTGAAAAACTAGTATCTGATTCCTTTAGCTATGTGGTTATAAATAAAATTAGAGTGAAATAGAATTAAAAAAAGAGTTACTAGATCAAAAATGTCTGAATTCTTGTTGTCTATTTATTACATTAATAAAGTTAGGATTTTCAAGTTATTTAAAGAATTAGAATATTACGATTTGCTAGATTGTTAGAGTTTAAAGTAATATTTGAAACGTAAGTGTCTATCGAGTTCACTGAGTCTCTGGAAAATATATTCTTTGATCTGCTTTAGTCCTAATTACTGATACTCCTTGGTTTTAGTAGGTTAATGTGCTTGTTTTAATTCCTAGAGTTTTGTCTCTCCCTTTGCACATTTTCTAGCTCTTAAAAGTTGAAGAGGATATTGTTTCGCTATCTTGATGAAGTATTGGAATGATAATTTTGCTATGAAAGTGTAATAGGCTCATCAATAAATTGCTAAATAGCATTTATTGTTATGTTAGGGTCATTCTCACTCATGTTTACTTGTATTTACTTTGATTGGTTATTAAATTAATATTTTTTTGCACAATTTTGTGAAATACAAATATTGAAATTGAATTTTTAATAAATTAACAACTAATTTTTATTTATCTTAGTACTGGTAGAAACCCAAGCAACTACTTTGATTGATCCTATAATAAGTTATTCCTTTCCCACAAAGATTGTTTGTCTGTCTGTATATAAACTCTCAATTAGTTTCTGAGTATAATTTATTCTTATAAAATAAGACACATTTTAATGTTAGCCTGTCAATACGATTTCATCAAAATCCTAAATAAATAAAAATAAACTTTAATTTTTTTATAATTAGTTTAATAGATTTTACTAAAAAGATTCATATTTATTAAAAGTATTTCTTAAAACACCACAAAATAACAAGCAAGCAAACAATCTACTAGTTATTAAAATTAGCTCTGTATTATGTATAAATAAATATGTAATGTTTAATTTAATTTACACTTTTTAATAAACTATTTTTAATTAAGCATAGTATCATCAGTAATTAAATTTTACAAAAAATAAAATATGTAGGCAAAATTTAAACTAAAATACTTATCTTTTATTTTTTTTCAAGCTCATTTAAACTCAGAGCAAGATATACCTGAGTATCCTTCGCTACAAATGCAAATACTATTTACACAATAACCATTAGAAGAACAGTGGTTAGGACAGAGTTTTTTGAAACCACAAAATTATTGAAGATTGTCAGGGCAAGTGAGCTAACCTGAGAAGCCTTCAACTTCTACTTTTTAACCTGATTAGGAACACAACACTTTCTATTCACCTACTTTAACAAGTAGTTTTGAGCCATCTGCTGAGCATTCATATTAATAGCAAAGAGGTTGGTCTTCATTATATCTGAACTTAGATCTATAAGAATAAATTAAATTATAAAATTCTACTTTAAAGTATATTGCAATGTTATTTACTTTTGTAAACTACTGATGAAACACTTAGAATCGTAACCAAAATTCACTCCAAAGTATTTTTAATCCCAGTCTGTGTTCATATTATTCTTCACATCAAAGCATCTTTAGCGAGGATATGCCTACCAAGTACCACAACCCTTATCACTAAAATTTCCTTCTGAGCATCTTGAAGTACCATGATAATAGAAATCACAAGCCATTTTAGGACCACTATTACAATATTCTCTATTCGCCTTATCGCATTATCCCATTAGGAAATCACAACCCTTGTTTTTACCAAAGGATGATGATTCTATCATTGAAGAATTTACAGAAGTATAGTAGCCTGTATCCCTTAATAAAGCAATAGTAAAAATAGTCATTATAGAATTTGTAGAAGAAGAAGCAGGATTCATCATTTCATCCAATATAGCAGAAGTTTCCCAGTGAGAGCCAGCAGAGCTAAAAATGTTATTTAAATAAATATAATTTTTTAATTAATATTATTTTTAAAATAATATCAAAGATTTTTATTGTGGTATTTTATAAAAAAATGTTACCCAGCTCCTCCTTAGTTCTCCATAGGCATTCCTGGAAGAGTAGAACATCCATAATATTCTCTGACGGCTTTTTAAACATTAGGAGTAATAATGAAAGTGGTAGGTACACCTCTAACATTATATTCAGCAGTGGCATTTAAGTAAGGTTTTCTGTTAGTATCGACCCAGTTTCTAAAATCTCTAATAGAGAAACCAAGCACATGAAGCATTTCATGAATAGTAGTTTAAACCAAATCTTAGAATTATATAGGATTAGAATAGTTCTCCTTGATTAAAACTCCCATATTGAAGTTAACTTACCCATGAGTAGCACCTAGACCTTTAATGTTTTTGCAATAGCCTGCCCAAGCAAGGAAAGTCTCTTTAGGTTCATTTGTATAAGTAACATATAGATGCAAATCGCTATCTTTGTCATCTGTACGATCACTCTAAGGAACTTCTGCTTCCATACAGAATTTTGATACTTTGTCCCACTTCATAGCACCTTCAGGCTTAGGTATAATTTTTAGCAACTCATTGAAGTATTTTAATGAGATTTTAATAGCTTTTTCTACTATTTTAGTAAATAATTAATATTCAGGATCCTTTGGTAAATCATTAAAAGATGACATATCATATGTTATTTTCATCTTTCTAGGTAGTCTAGATTAGAGTTTTCTATCATCTTATTGAATTTCATCCAAATCAGTAGCTTGAAATTAAGAAGGTTCCATTTTCAAAGCAATTTAGTCATGGATGCATTTATGGATAGAGTGATGACCAGCATAAACAAATGATAGTATTAATCCAAGCAATAATAAACTTTATTTCATTTTCAAACTTCTTTATTATTTTTATAGTCAGTCTTTTAAATTTTTGTTGAATATTTTTATTATTATGTTGAGACTACTTCTTATATTTAAATCATGAATTATCTTGTGCTAATTCTAATAGAATTAATCAGACTTGAGATGGATTTAGAGCTATTAGGAATCTCAATTCTATGGTTTTAGCAATGCTTGAATATCCTTGTCACATAATAAGCATACATTTCCCTAGAACCAATGTTTATTCAAATTGTAATTTTAGTGGTTATTATTAAATTCTTTGAATTATACTTGAGTTTGAAAGCAATTAATATTATACGATATGTGATGAATATTTTTTATCAAACAGATGTAAATAAATGGTAAATATTAGGTGTTATTTACTGATCACCAAAATAGAAAAATGTTTTCAATTAACAATTTTAGGTTGTTAAATTCAATATAAATAAATAAATGAAGAAGATATTATCTTTTGAAACATATTGGGTAAACCTCGAAATTTCCTCTTTTATTGTATCACATGATTATAATACTATAATATTCTCAATTATTTTTAATAGACATTTAAACTATATTTGTTTAAGTTATTCAACCATTAAATAATAGTTTGGTTGTAAAAAAAAGTTGACTAAGACATATAAAACCACAAGTTTAATTTGTGAATTTACCTATTTAATTAATATATCCCATAATTAATTTATCTTGAGTGTAAGTAAGATTTAAAACTAGAAACTTTTAATCATTTTTTATCTAAATGTTAGTGGAGAAGATATTTCATTTACTAACAAAATTTATCAGAAGTACCTTACTTTTATCAGAATGAAAATTGAAGTAAATATGTAACAAATTAAATCATACTTGGCAACAAATGATAATTAATTTTTTTATCAGCAAAAAAAACCATCCACTTAATAGTAACTAAATCAAAAAGTATTTATTTTTTAATAAGGGAGGGAAAGATAAAAATAAGAATAAATGAATAGAATTGAATAAATTATTGATAATATTTTAACATTCATAAAATATCCTTTACCTCCTTTGTAATTTATGTAAATTAAAATTTAGTTTTTTAAAAATTTTCTATTTTTTAGAATATTTAAGTAATAGTTTTAGAGTCTAAATGAAATATATAATTTTAAGGGAATGAAATAATTAATTTTAAGGGAATGAAATAATTAATTTAAAAGTATACTACAAAGTGAATTTAATAGTATTATAAAATTACATTCAGAAATAATCATATTATTTAATGACTAATAAGATTTACTTTATTTAACTTTAAAATTAGAATTCTTTTTAATTAATGAATTAATTAAATAACTATTTCAAGATGATTTAATTAAATTTTTAATACAATGTTGAATTTAATTAATTGATTTAAAAATTATTATTATTTTAGATTTTGGATGATTGAAAAGTAAATTATTAGAAATATAAAATAGATTTAGATAATTTTTAAAATAATAGTTAGAAGATATTTGAACAAATAAAGGCTAATTAATTTATTTGGAGTTTTCACTTTGTTATGTTTATTGCAAATATTCATATTTTTTACCAAAATTACGCTATATATAAGGACAACTTTTTATGATTCATAAATAACAAGATTGAATTGTAGGATAAATAGACATCAAATTAATTATAATAATTTTTATTTATTAAAAAAAAAAGGAGCTCTAGGGGAATGGAATTGCTTTTAAAAAAGACTATCAAGATATTAAGCTTTTCTGAATAATATAGTCTTGAAGTATCATAAATTTTGCCTCAATTGCAGCCATTAATAAAATGCGTTAGCTAAGAGAAGTTCATACAAAAGCTTAAGGAAAATCATAATATAAAGGTAGATGACTCCAAGAAGGATAAAATTTTGATCAGTTTGAATAAGGAGTAGGCAAAAGAAGCCAATGACGAGAAGCAATTAAATCTTTTTTTCAAAGAAGATAAGACCAATAAGAGTCTTTATTATTTGTATAGACTCATTTTATAAGCAGGTGTTGGAGGAATAAATTACAGTGATTTAGCAAAGTAATTCAATATGAAATACGTTAGAGACAAGTCATCAGAGAGCAAATCTGTTTAGGATAATGGTGAGAAAAGTGGAACTAAATCTAATAAAAAGAATACAAAAAAGAATGGATAAGAAAATAAAGATGGAGAAGATTATGAAAAGGACATAAAGAAACTTGATATAACAAATGTTTCTCACTATTGCCGCAAGCTATTTACTCTTAAGTTCATAAATATTCTTCCCGAAAAGGTTTGCAAGAAGGCAGTAGCAACAAAATTTTAAGACAAATATTTATAAATTGATACAAAAATGAAGCGTAAGTAGACGATGGCATCAGAAATAGATCTAGAAGATAGTAAGAAACAGCAATTCACTAAGCTCTCTATCGTTAGTGAACCATGGAGATATCTTAAAGAAGATACATTTATTATCAATGAGCTTACATTCACTCAAAATATTCTATTGAATTTTGCATCTTATGAAGCTTTTTTAAGAGAAGGTCTTCTTTAGACTGAAATAGCTTCTAAAATCAACAAGTTAGGAGAAAGAAAAATGTTGGTGCGTTCATTGGAAAATATCATTGAAGATTATAAAGTTTAATCAACTGCAGATAGACAGGGAAGAACTTTTTCTTTGAAATTTCACATTAAATCCTAAGTTATGGCTGATTATATTGTAAATTACTGTTAGATATTTTGTTATATTTCATTTTTATCAATAACTTTTTATGTAATCTGATTTGGATAATGATTTATCATTTCTAAAATCCAAGTAGTTTAGATAGAATAACTCAGAATTATTATTAAAGTTAAATCATCTAGGTTTAATTTCTGACACATTATAATTTAAAATCATAGGACTATTTATTAAAAGAGAATAAGATAAATGTGAAGAAGGAATTAGAGGATATGCAAAGATAACAGCCAACTTCTTAATTAGGAAATGCATCAGCAGAATAATTAGAAGCATAATAAAGGAATGGAGGAGTAGGAGGAAAGTAGATTCAGACACGTTTACAATTCACATAATCATAGAATAATGAATAGAAAGAGGCAAGACATTTAGAAATTAAAATAGAAGAAAAACCATAGAATGGCTCAAACCAATAGAAATTAGGAAATAAATCAATTGAAGAGAGTAATAAATAAATATAATAGGATAGTAATGATAAATCCAGTGATTTGCAATCAGTTACGAAGAGACAAGAGTTATTCAATTAGAATCCAAAATTAAATTATTCAAGCTTTGAGCATATTTATAAATACTTCTAAGATAATGACAAGCTTGTTCAAGATTTAATTTAAGTTTCTGATAAAGAATTCATTTTAAAGTGTATGAAAGTACCTCCTCCCTATAATGATAATGATTATTAAAGGTTCTCTGAATTACTTTTAAAAATCATTAATGAGACAGTAGAGTTCACTTATGTTCGTACCAAAAAGGGGCCAGATGGAAGTGTATTGAATGAATAGAGCAGCAATAACAATAATAAAAGAATTAGCAAGAAATAAATATCAAGAAATAAACTTAATCGTTATATTCATATCTTGAATAGAATAGAAGAAAAAAAGGTTATAAAGACTTTAAAATTAAAGAAGTATATCATAGCACTTGAAAAGAATCAAGGAGTGGGAGAAATAGATAAAAAAACTCTGGAGCATATCTTGAATACCTTCTCTTATATCAACTACATCTCTGTCAAAAAAATAAAAATCGACATTCAGACTATTAGTCAAAACATTGTTAGATCGATCATCATCCACAAAGACATACCTGAAGATGATCCAAGAGTATATAATTCAATTAAATATCATCATATTTATATAATTTCAATATAAAGGTTGTTAAAGCAGAAAAAACTATCAACAAAGGTCTTTTAAAGAAAGGCCCGAAGCAAGAAGAAAGTGATGACACAGATTTTGATAGTGATTCTGAATTTCCTAACAACTCAAGCTTTCAAAACTAGCAATAGCAAAAGCAATAAAATAAGCTCTAAATTACTAAAAATAACGGGTAGTAGGGAAAGGTCGCTATTGGAAAACAATCAGACATAACAAATTTCTTAATAAAAAAATAGAGAGTTTTATAACCAAACTAAAAAATTTACTACTACGATGAAGAAGAAATTGAGAACTAAGAAAGTAATCCTGTAAAATAAGAATAATTAGGACTTAAAATTGAATAAAGTTAATCATAATCATTTAATCCCTCCAGAAAGACTTCTATGCAAATATAATTGTAAGAAGCACTCTCAAAAGTTACTAAAGAAAATTGTGAAATTCCAGCTCGTCCGGCAAAGATGAAATTATTATCTACTATAATTTTCCAATTTATGGAGAGAAAATTGAAAAAGTAATTAATTTAATTCCATTAATTCTAAGATTATTGATTTATTTATTTAATTTAATAAACTAGGAATTACCAAGATTGTTTCAACAAAATCAATGAAATCAACTATTCAACAATCTACACCACACTCTATTTCTAAAAAGATTAAGTTGAATTTAAGTACCCTCTTTTTTAACAAAATCTTTGCAATAATTTGCTGCAATTGAGTTAATCCCATAAAAAATACCCTGATTTAATGGAATTAGAAATAGATAACCTTGATTTAAATACTTTAAATGTCCCTTCAGTAGATTAGTTATTGAACGATGCTTTAGCATCGACTTCTATTTCTGAAGAAGAAATTAGTGAAATGAGCGATGTTAGAATCTAGCATAAGGAAGTATAAGAAGAAGATGTAAAAGAAATGGTTGATTAAAACAATTAAAATAATTCTAACATAGAATAATTAAAGATGGCATTAGGAATACTAAAAGGTAAAGAAATAAAGAACTAAAAGACTCTTATTTAAGACAGTATAATGAAATTTAAGAGCTACTTACTACGTCATCCTTGTAGAAAGTTAGTGGATACAAAGATGCGTTATTAGATGGTAGACTACTTCTCATTTTTGAACCAATGTGTATATAATGATTCCATCAAATTCTTTAAATTAAATAAAGAAAGCAACTGCTATGAGAAAGTTAAGCTTTCTTCAATTAACATTGAAAATATTGATAGCATTTTCTATCAAATAACTAGTAATTATTACAATCATTTCAACCTATCATCATCACCATCTTCATCTTCTACAAAAGAACCTATAATATAATGATAGAATCAACAAAGAGAAAAGCCTTTTTATTTATTACAAAAAAATGTCAGAGTTAATTAGCTAGCTATTGAGTATCAGTCAGTGATAATAGTTCTTATTTATAATATATTAAATCAATAAATCTGAATAAATTAGTAAATTAAACTAAAATTTAAAATTATTTTCTCATAAGTTATTGATATTAATCAATTTTTGTAACACTATAATTTATTTTATCTTCATTTAACAACGAACGAACAAACAAACAAACAATCTAAAGAAATAAATATGCAATATCAATAATTATAATATTAATTTATTATTTATTTTATTTCAAAAAGATTTTATCTCCTTAAAACATAAATGTACATACTAAAATATTAAAGAAAATAATCACTATTATTGTCCATGTAATTTTTTATATTAGTTCTCAGTAATGTTTTTAATATGCTTCCTTGACACTTTCTTTCCTGTGAAAATTTAATTTTATAAGTAACCTTGGTAAAGGAGCATATCCAATCCATAGACAAAAGTTGTACAACCAAATAATTTCGCTGACTGAATAAGGGGTGTTTCTTGAGGAATATAGGAAGCATCAAATATTGTTGGCTAGTACTTAAATAGAATATCTCTATAATCCATCTCAGCTTTACCAGGTATAGTACTAGCTATCACACTGAGTTGAATATTATCATTAGCTTTTAAATAGGCAATCAGCTCATCCATTTCACTAAAGCCTTTTTCTACTCCATTCCATCCGATAAACTTTTCAATCTTAGAATAAGTCCTAGATTTTTATGTAAATAGGTTAATAATAAATAATTTATATAAATTAATTTCTTACCTATTGTAAATGATAGTTGTGAAACCTAGAATATTTAAACAATAAACCATAGTCATGGTTGTTGCACCTGCACCTATAACCAAAGCGTATTTCTGATTTATTAAAATATTTTTAAATTAATATAAAATTGATTATTAAAAAGTTAATGTTTACCTCTGAAGTCTTTAAATAGTGTTTGTTTAGAGATAATTATTTCTTTAATGGTTTCAAAATGCCATACCAGTCAGTATTAAACCCATATAATTTATTATTTAATTTAACAATTGTATTTATTACAGGCAAGTCTATACCAATGTATTTTGCATCTCCGATAACATAATCAACATACTTACTAACTTCTTGCTTGAAAGGCATAGTAATTGTAGCACCCAAGAAATCGTGGTGCTTTAAAAATTATTCGATTTCAGCTACAGATGTGATTTAAGCCAACTAGTAATGATAATTCGTTAAATTAAGAGATTCAAAACAATTATTATGAATTAAAGGAGAGGGAGAATTCTTAATGTCAGTACCAAAAATGTAAAATTTCTTTTCATGGGATGTTAAGTTAAGTTCCTATCTAAGTTGAATAATTTCACTCTTCTATAATTGTCCTTACCCTGTAGGAGGACCAAATTTAGCATCATAAACAGGAGTTAAGAAATTATTTTAAATTCTAGAGAGCTTACCACCTTTTCCAAGTTATATGATAATTGATTTAGGAGAGAAGGTTAATACTTCTCTTCTGATGGTTTCTAATTCAATTTAAGTTGTTAAAGAAGATAAAACTATTTTGGTAATATCTTATTATCTTATAATATCCTTTACCTTTTGAATAATAATCTAGATGTTATCCACTTAATCTTAGTGATTCATAAAGTGTTTTGATATTATCAAAGGATGAGTATTTTAAATAGCTCTGAAATTATTTTAATTCTCCCTATTCAGAGCATCTATTTCAAAATCTATGTAGTTAAAGATATTCTATCTTTGCATGTAGTTTATTATCTAGAAATAGTGGCTGCTTACTCTATTAAGCAAGCCTCCCTCACAAGAATTTCTTAATGTGAAAATAATGGATAATTTATTACATATAAGAGTTAATCTACTTAAAATTAAAGAAAACTCTTCTAGGATAACTAAATTATTGTTAAATGAAATATTGTCAAAGTTATTTTCTAAATATTAATCTCCTCTGATCTCTAATGCATGATAGTTCTTCTGAATATAGACTAAATCGGAAAATGAAAGTTTCTTAACATCTTCAAATTGCATGCATAAGAAATGTGATTCCTCAGCATAAAAATATTCATCTTAACCTCCCTGTCTAGTTTATTTATCCAATATTCCCTTGATAAATCTTTTCAGTGATTTTTCGACTCTATACCAATATTCTTTTTCTCCAATTGAATTAGAGAAAAAGGAGTAACTTGGAAAGTTAAAAATGTGACTGGCTACTGTTTAATAAAGGGCTCTTCTTTAATCATAATCATCTTTCAAAGAATTTAAATAGCCAGGCACATTATTCCTTTTTTAAAAGTCTTTTTCAATATCAGAAAAGTCCCTTCTCAGCCAAATGACATTCTTCTATTATTTAAGAAGATCTCTTGCTTCAGGAATAGTAATGATACCTCCGCCACAAGAAATAATAGAATTTGAGTATCTAATTTTGTATTAGTATTATATTATAAGTAAGGAATTAAATATTTAATAAATTACTTTTTAGTGGTTGCATTCTCTTAAAGGATTTATTTTAGTAAAGCTAATTCATTCTTTCTAAATGTTTCCCATCCTTCGGCATTAATACCTTCAGAAAGGTCTTAGTATTTTTGAGAGTAATACTATTTATAAATTTCTTCATCCATACAAAAATAGTCTTTATTTAATAATTTGCAAATCTTTTTAGATAAAGTTGTTTTTCCACTACATCTCATTCCAACAAAGAATATAGCATTTTATTGATCTTTGTCAGTTTTTAGAGTTTTATCCTTTGGAAGGTGAACTTTCTCACATCTTACACCATAAAATTATTTGATGTGATTATAAAAAGAGGGGAATGTTTTATTTACACAATTGCCTTCATCAAGCACGATATTAAAAGAATCCTAATTAGATTAATTGCAAAAAATAACTAAAATAACGAAAAGAAATATAATTTATTTACATAATTTTTGTTTTCAATGAAGTTGGCTAGTTCAGAAAAGGCCATACCTAATCTATGATCTTTGAAGCATTCAATTAAAATAAATTATTAGTTTTAGCGTTTTTTCAATAAAAGATCTCTATTGGGAAATATTTCTAGCCCATCTTCATATTCTATTACTTTTATTCCAAATTTTTTAAGATTAAGGCTAACAGCACTTATTCTGTCACATTCTTTCACTCTTTAATTGCGAATGTTTGTAATTTTATAGGAATTGTTAGAGTCATCAAGAGCAGCCAATATTACACAAAATGTAATAAATGTATCAGTACAATCGTTAAAATCGAATATAAATTAATTTGCTTGTTTTCTTGGGATATCTCCTCTTATTACAACTCCAATTTCATTGTATTCTATAGTGTAGCCTAAGCTAATTAGTTTTTCAGTGAATTTAAGATCTCCTTGTAACGAATTATCCTTATTAAAACCCTAAACAGTTATTTTTTTCTAATTTAAAACAGCCCATGCAATATCATAGCTAGCAGTAGCAGCATCAGGTTCTATGTAGTATTTATCAGAATTGTAATTGTATTTTTTATTTTCAATCTTGAAAATATTTTGCTGTTCTCTTTCTATGTTTGCACCAAATTATCTGAAGTAAATAATAAAAAATATATTATTTATATTAATAAAAATAATAAATAGATCTACTTCATCATATCATAAGTCATCTAAATGAATGTCTCCGAGGTAATTTAGTTAGATTAGCTTAAAATAACTCTAGTAGGTTAAAGAGCATAAGGAGCTACCATAAGAATCCCTGTAACAAATTAGCTACTAATCATAGAATTTATATGAATGTCTCCTCCTTTAAATTCTGCTTTTTTAGTCACCCTAAAAGGTAAATAATTAACTTTTTCTAAGTACTCAAAGTTTAAGAAATCAGAGAGGGCATCAGTTAAATCTTTAATAGGTCTTTCTTTCATTCTATCGCAACAATTAATAACAACAGCTTAATTGGGTTTAAGCAAAGAAAGAATACTGCAAAGGAAACGAGCACTAGTTCCACTGTTATTTATATAAATTTCTTTTTCATTTTCAAAGTCAAATACTCCTCCATTACCTTTAATTTTAACTCTATTAGAATCTATTTATTAAATTTTGCATGCATTTAATGTTTATAGTGACTTCATCATAACTTCGGTATCTTCAGCAAATAATACATTTTAAAGCTCAATCTCTCTATCAAGAAGTGCACTTAAAACTAAAGCTCTATTTGTTATAGATTTTGAACCTGCAAGCTAGATCACCAAATCATCTTTTAAATCATAATGAAAAATATAATATATTAATGAATTTAAATATGGTATTTTAAATTAGATTCTTAGAAATATTTCATTAAAATGTAAAATAGTCTCAAAATACCTTTTAATTTAGTAAAATCAGTTGCTCCTATTCTAACTGATGGAGATAATACGTTAAGAACATCTTGTACTGTCACCGGTTTAGTCTAATATATAACTTTCCCAACATCTTCTACAAATATAAACTAAAATGTAGTATTATCAGTTATTTTTTTATCGTTCCCCATATAGAAAAGAATATCTTCGTTTTTGAGGAATGAAGGCAATTCAACAGGAAGATTATATTAAAAAAGAAGACTATGTACTCTCTTTGTAAACTAGTAAGAGGTATAATACTTTTATAAAGCTAGCTCATTGGCTAAAATAATGCCTAAGCTTACACATTCGCCATGTAGTAAGGCCTCTTTGCTTGCAGTTTCTATTCCATGGCCGATGGTGTGGCCATAATTCAATATCATTCTCTTATCACTTTCAAATTTATCTTGAGACACTACTTCTATTTTTAATTCCATTGATCTACGAATAACTTGTCTTAAAATATTAGGATTGGCTCTAAGGGATTTTATATCATTTAATTCTAAAAGAACAAATAAATCCTTGTCCAACATAGCTGCTATTTTTATTATTTCTGCCATTCCATTACTCATATTCCTATCATCAAGACTCTATAGAAATTTATCACATACTACAACCAATGAAGGGTCATAGAAACTACCAACCATATTCTTTCCATATTTATTATTAACACCTGTTTTTGATCCTATAGCAGCATCACTCATAGCTAATACAGTTGTTGGGATGCTCACATATTTCATTCCTCTAAATTATAAATAATTAGATTAAAATAAGTAATTTCATAAGTAATTAGAACATTTTAAAATTATTCTAATAGATAAATAAATGTTTATCTGTCCTAAACAATTTAAATAATATTCCCCATCTATTAAGAGAAACTTTTCATGGATAAAAATGATTTCCCTTTCATATTAGATACTTTAAATCGGTCAATTATCCTTCATATTTCTAATTAGAATTATTATAATTAATTACCTCTTAAATATAGATGCAGCAAATGCAGAGAAGTCAGTGATCAAACCACCTCCGAACCCAATTAAAACGTCAGTTCTATTAAATCTAAACTCAAAGAGTTTATCAAGAAGACTCAATATATTTTCCATACTCTTTTATGTTTCTCCAGGAGAGATAACAAATGAATGAATTTCTACATCAGTAATATGCTAAAATAGATTGATCATATTTGATCCATAAATTCTGTGAATGTTAGAATCCATAACAAGCATGAATTTCTTAGATTTTTAATTCTCCTACTTGATCAGCTTGGGTATGATGTTATATTCAACAGGAAAAACTAAATGGTAGTCCCCATTTTATAAAGAATCATATTAAAGTACTTCCTACATTTTGTATCTATTCTATATTCTACTTATTCTATAAAAATAAAAATAAACAATCGATGTATGTATGTATCTATCTATCTTTTATCAGTATTAATTACCTTAGAAATTATTATGATATTTACTAAATCTTTTTTTATCAAAATCTTTCTAGAAAACGAAAATAAAATTTATCTTTGAGAGTAAGCATTTTCTGTATGATTTCCACTATATGTATTCCTGTAAGGACTGACTATTAAACCTTTTACTTCTTACAATTTTTTTAATATTAAAGTGCTTTACCATTAGACTTTATACAATTAGGCTATTAAATAGATTTTCATTTTCTAAAAGATTAAAATGACTAACTTTAATTAGTAAATCTAAAATTTGTACCTATTTAATCAAATTTTTAAGTAAGTAATAACAAAAGAATAATAGTAAACGGGTGTTAGAATTTATAAGATTGTCCAATTTTATCAAAGTAATAAGATTTATATACTTTACAAGAATTTTATTTGCAACTAATAAGCCTCTCTTGTTCATTACATATTATTTTTAATTTTTGATTTTCCCATTACTAATATATTATTAAATTTCTAAACACTAACATTATTGCTTATTTTTGGAAGAGTAGAACCAAAAAATTTATTGAAAATTGTAGATGAATTGAGAGAATTGCAGTAAATAAACGTCTTTAGCCTTTTTACTTCAAGTAGACTATTGGTATTATGTTTAGTTAGGATAATAAGAAAAGAGGATTAGACGAAAATTTTAATTAGAATACTATTTTTACACCTTAAATATGATGATGTAATGTAAAAAGATGCGATAAATACTTCATTTTCATTGAAAAAATTTTTGTAAAAGAAAATAGTAGAGGAAAATTAAATAATTATCAAAACAATATATTTTTGAAGTAATATAAATCATTATTTATATAAAAAATAGAAAAGAATCAAAGCCATAAGAATGAAAACAATTATTACTATCGGGTTATTAATACTCGGTCTTAGCTTAGTTTAATGCAATCATGTTAACTTCGATTGCGTTTTGACTGAATGTGCTGAAGAACTAGATGAATGCTAAAAGAACGGTGATTGCAAGAAGCAATACGATTTGATGAACTAGTGCTACAATAAGAGCAGCGCTGAATGCTTCACAAAATCTTTGATAGGTAATGATAGATTAATTGAAGAAGAATGCATGCAAGATTGTCTCAATGAATGTAAGATTCAAACCTTAGAAGGTTCTAATGTTATCTCCTGTCAATTTGATAGATGCATGGAAGTCTAATGGGATTATTTTGGCCTTTTAAAGAACTAATAAAATAGAGCTTATTTCGTTGCTTGGTTTATGTTCTTTGCAATCATTTCTATTTTAGCAATGATCGTAAAATTCTTTACCAGAAACTGAAAGGATAAATATTACAAATGGAAAGTTACTTTAAAAATAAATAAAGATGGAAAATAATTAAAATCTATCTATCTTTCTTTTATATACAAGATTTATATGAACATTATAACAAAAATATTAAATTGTATTTACACTGACAATTTTATATACTTCATTATTATTCTAAATACGCTTCAAAGCCCTTTTACTAATTAAAAGCTTTTGAACTTACTTCTCTTATACAAATTTTGTTTACTTTAGATTAAATAATTCGGATTGGTCTAATTGTTTTAGATAATATCGATATCTAAGTAAATTATTTAAATTCATTGCTATTCCATTACATTAAATACCTACCATATGTTAGCTTCAAGTAAAGTAAAAATAAGTTAACCTATAAACTTATCTTTTCAATTTAATTTTGATTTTGTATTTTAAGTATTCATTAGTAACCTGAACTAAGTTTAGGTAAATAATTAATAGTTGTCAATCTTCTATTATCGCCTTCAATTATTTAAAAGTTGTAATTTGACAATTTTTGAAATCTGTAACATTCAATAGAAAAATTGTTTAAAATATTCTATAGTGATATATTGAGCAAGCAAACTCATAAAATTCTTTTATAAAATTAAATATGAGATTTGATTTGACTTCAGATTTCGATAAAAGACCATTCATTTATTTAGAATCTTTGTTTACTCTTCAAATCTAATATAGCATGTAATATTTTTACTTTTTTATATTAATTAATCTAATTCTTCTACAACTAACTCTTTATTAAATCTATTTTTAAAATAGCTATTAATTAAAAGATTTTTTTCTATTCAAATATTAATTTTTACCTTAAAAGAATAGTTTTCAAATAGGAGTAGCTTAAGCAATAATATGAGAATCATTTTATTTAAAAAAGGTATTAAGATTAACAAAAACTATTGAAAAATCGTAGAAATAAGGTTTAACTATGTGTTTGTGTTATCCTGTTAAACTTTCTAAAATAATTTTCATTAATAATTTGTATTCAATGGTGATTACATTTTCACTTTAAAAAAATATTTAAAATCATCCATCATTTTAGTCTTGAGACTTCCATTTTTAATTTTCATTGTAAGATCAATTTCTTTCTTTGATTAAAATAAATATTCTTTAAAGCCTATATTATATTAAAAAAATTAAAGGCTGGGATTGATTGAAAGATTAAGTTTTAACGATTGTTATAACTATATTTTTGTTTTTAATATCTAAAAAATATCAACTGATTGATTTATAGCATTTTATCTCAAAGATTGAAAAACACTTCCACTATAATTATAATTGGAAACCATAAACATAACTAGATTTAAATACTTAAGAGAATAGTAGATTGTTCATAATTTATTAAAAGCAATACAGAATTATGTCGGTTGATAATAACTCAAAAGTATCCAATAAAAAATCAGAAAATGGGTATAATGCTAATGATTCATTTTAATATTAAAGCCCAGAAGATAATTTTGATTAAAAAGGAAAGGAATCTTATGGTCCTAAGGAAATATATAATTTAAGGGCTCGTGCAAGGAAAGAATTAGAAGAGTTGCAGCAACAACCCTTACCATATACATCTAATTATTATGAAGATATAACTAGAGAAAAGGAATTTATTAGAAATGCGTTTGAGGCAAATAATTATACATTAATTAGAGATTTGCCAAATAGTCTTTAGCATAGAATAATATTGGATGCAAAGAGAGATAGAGTAGAGAAGATTAAAGAATAATAATACAATCCTTCAATGATAAAGTAAAATAATTAGTAAAAAGTAGTAAAATTGATAGGAGGGGGATATTTCACACCTTTTATTTACAGAGATGATGAGTATGAATTTGCAAAAGAAGTTGCTAAATTCGATAAGTTAAAATCCCTTGCAAAACGTCTAGAAATATCTGAAAAGGATTTTATGCCTAATGATTAGCAAGTGAAAGGAAAATATGAGGACCCATTTCGTAATAAGAATAGTAAAGAACCTTAATAGTATATATTCCCTTCTTACTTACCAGGAGATACGTATGATATCCTTCAAGAAAGTCGTACAAGATAGCGTTTAATTAATGCAGCAAAAAATATAGCAGGCGAATTTTATCCAAGTTAACAAGAAAAAGTATTACATAAAGTAAATAAAATGAGCTTAGTGGATATAGTTAATGAGCTTAGATTTATTTTAGAAACTGACTGGCCGGATTCTAAATTTTTCTTATATGTTACAAATTAAGATTAAATAGAGGTAGTATTCCAATTAGATCCTAAATCAGAAAGTGATGATCCCATAGTAATCTCTGTATATATGAATAGTCTTCTTAATGATGAGAGACTCACTCCCTACCAACTTTCTAAAATTGTTTCAGAGTGGAGTAAAATGAATACAATTAAAAATACTATCTCCTTCTGCTTCAAGCCACCATGGATTAAAACCTCTAACACAACAGAATTTTTAAAATTGCATCCTGACCTTTTACCTACATACAAAAAACTTACTCAATAAAATTCATTCTAAAAAGAGTGATCGATCAATCGATTGATATATAAATATAGTTCATTGATTTTAATGAAAAGTTAACTTTAAATACTTTTAAACTTATATACAAATTATCTCAGTTACTTTTATGTCTTAGATTTATAATAAATAATTAATGAATATATAGTATAATAGAAAAAGTAATTAAACTTTAATTTTCTTACAATCTTTCCTATTTTTATTATAAATATTACTTTATTTCAAATAATACTTTAAAAGTTTTAACAAAATGTCATTCATCATTATTTGGAGTAATAAATTAATAAGACTTATTTACTAAATAATAATAATAATAATAATAATTATATTCTATGAATATTATTGTCTAATATAATCAATGCTTCAAAAAACAAAATGTAGAAAGTTATAAAAATATTTAATTCTTTAATAATTAATCATTCAAACAAATTGAAAAAACAACTTTAAGATGAACAAAATTAATTTTTAAATTTCTAAAA
Source organism: Tetrahymena borealis (assembly GCA_000260095.1). Taxonomy (NCBI): domain Eukaryota; phylum Ciliophora; class Oligohymenophorea; order Hymenostomatida; family Tetrahymenidae; genus Tetrahymena; species Tetrahymena borealis. Next base: position 291,605 of record JH651307.1, read on the forward strand.
AATGTTAAATATTTATTTGTAAAGAATTATATAAAATGATAGATAATATGGAATTTCTAACCGAAGATACCTAAAAGATGAAATCTAAAATTAAAAACCTAAATTTAACATTTTTAAATAATCAATAATTGATAATCAAAAATATAAGGTTTAGTATTTAAATTAACTTAAGATATTTATTGCTAAGTGTCCTAGAAAATAAATAATTTATTATGAATAGGCTAATAAATGTAAATTTTTTTATATTTAATGTGATTTTTAATTGATTGATTATTCAATTCCAAATTTGTTCTCACAGTATTTAAATATCTGAAATCTATTTTAATTGAATCCTTTGCTTAATGTTACTTTCTTGTTATCAAACTAACATCTATTCACCATTAATTTTTTAATAAACAGTTCTAGACACCTAAAATAGTTCAGTTTGTATCTTTCTTTTAGAAAAAATATACTTTATTTCAAAGAAATAATTGATTAAAAACAAAAATTGTAAAAATTCTTTAAAGAAAAAAGGAATTAAATATTTTAAAAAGAAAATCTCAATTTACATAATGTACTTTCGTTCCGGAAATGAATGATGAATTCTACATTTCCTTTTATAAGAGTACTAAATCAAAAGATAAATGATTGGAATATAATTTGTTTGGAGGAAGATTGAGTTATTTACTAATTAGAAAATTTGGAATGGTTGATTGCATGCAAATGTAAACTCTATTTCATTTTGATAATGAAGTATATAGCTTAATTTTTCACAAATAAATTATCTTTCAAGAGTTTATAAAACTAATTATTGAAATGATTCATAGCTCAGCTATTCAATCTTTTCACTTGGTAGAATTTATATTTCTAATCAAGTTTATTTAATAATTAGAATAAATTTATTTGTAAAAGCAAGTAAAAAAGAAAGAATGTAATAAAGAAATAAATAAATAATATTTAGATTTAAACAATTTTCTTCAAGTAATATTTATTTTTGATAGAAAGTAATGATATAATTACAGGCAAGGCTGAAAAGCAAAAAGATTTATGACAAATTACATGCAATATAAATCTATTACGGGAATATAATAAGTTATTAACTAGTTTTTAAATTATTTAATTTTATTATTACTTTTAATATATACTAGTTTTTATGTGGGAAGAGTTTTGGATGGATGGATGGATAGTTGTAAGTAAGTAAGTATGTATGTATGTATTACTACTCCTGATAATGAAGTTTAAATAGTTTAAAATTTGTTTGTTTATGTGTGTGTGAAATCTTCAAACTTTCATATGTTTTTGTACATTTTTATTTATTTGGATTCATTAATTATTTATTTATCTATTACAAAATACCTCATTCAAACATATGACATATTGAGGTGTTCATAAAGATTTTTATTAGGTGTATCCAACTCTATTACTTATATCTATGATTCTCTTGGCTTAGGAGTATAAGATTGTTGTCTATATGTCTCTGTAAAACCAAATTTTTTAGGTTTAATCAATCTAAAATCCTTTTTAAATGTTTCCCAATTATCTTTTATTACATCTGTCAAATTATTAGCTTTCACTGTTCCATGAATAAAAGGTTTATAACTATAAGCAATTCCACCAGCAATAGCCATGAGGCACATTTCAAAGCAGACAAATGTATTCTATTTTAAAAATAAATGAGATTGTTAATGACTGACTATAACCTTTAATTTTGCTAATTTATTAATCACTAAAAAATTCTCTAAATATATTTTAATTTCTTTCTAATAAACAACAATAAATAATTTTTCTATAACTTTTAATATATAAATTAATATTTCTCTTACCTCAATACCATGAATAATTCTTTCTTCATCAAAGTGAGGGGAGTTTTTATCAAAACAATTCAAGAATGGTTCTTTCATGACATATTCAAGTGTTAAATCCTACCAGAATGTAAAGAAAAGTGTAATCTTTATAGTTAAGAATTTAAGTAAGGGATGCCAAGGAGCTAACGGTTTTTTCAAAGCTTGATAAAAGAGAATCAAATAATAGAGAGAATAGGTTACAGAGGTTGCAATAAAGAATCTGATAAAAGATGCAATTGAAGCCTTTTTTATTAAAATTAAAATACCAGTTAAAATTATTTAACTAAATAACTAACTAGCTAACTAGCTAACCAACTAACTAATGCCTAGAAATAAAAATCTATAATAAATCTAAATATATTATTATTATATTACTAAAATTCCTTCATCATTCGTAATGAAAAACTCCATGAGCAAAAGGATAACTGAGAGTACTGGCTTAAATACGAAGAATTATAATACATATTTCTTGCACCTGTAAGTAAAATATTTAGCTTTTGCTGGACTAATTTTTTGTTAAAATAATATAATGCTTGCTTGCTTGTTTATTTATCTAATTTTGTAACAAACTTGTTATTTACCTTGTCAACTTATAGGGCTTTGTGCAAAGATTAAAAGGGAACATATGTACTACTTATTTCTCGCTTTCAATCATTCTTATATAAACTCTTTCATCTATTATTTTTTCCTAATTAAAATATAATCTTAGTTAATCCCTAGATTACCACTTTTTCTATAGTAGAATTGAAAATTTAAAGAACTTATCTTACCTATTGCTCATCGTAGGCTAAATATGAGAAAATTAAATAAAAGAAAGTGAATAACAGGAAGGCCTCATATACATCTCTTACCAAAGTGAAATAAGCTGCAATATTCTTTTATTTAGTTTTTTAAATATAGATTAATTATATTCCTAATTCATTGGTTGGAATATTATGAATGAATCCTTTTTGCTTTGTAAGTTCTATTAAATTATAGGATTAATTACATGGAAAGTGATAGAAAGAACTGAAATAATGCCATAGAAGGGAGCCATGAGAAGAATTACTTTAATATAATTAACATAATTATTAATCTTAATTGAATTAATCCAGTAATCGTAGTAACATACCAATAATTTTGGATTAAAAATGAGGATTCGTGTAGTAAGATCTATGCTGACAAATGAAATATAGTGAAATAAGGATTGAGATCAAACTCAAACTACCAGCAATACCATAGTCATATAAATAACTTTATTATAAGCACTCATCATTGCAAGTAAAATAAAAAGGGCAAAACCCTTCAATTTCCTCTTTGTGTCCACCAGCATAAACTACTTAGTTTGGATCTTTCATATTAAACTATGTATCTTTTTATTTGCTTTATTGAAAATCACGCTATGAATCCCTACTTCTTTTTCTGTCTTTATGAATTAATTCCTTTATTCTTTTTCTAATTCAAAGTAACTTGAATTAATTTCACAATTAGATTTTTTATTTTTTACATAAAATGAAGAAATTTAATTAATAACATTATAAACATTAATTAATTAATTCATATCTTGGTTTGGTGATGTTAAACTCATTCAGAATTTTCAAATTTATTGTTAAAATTCGCTGATAAAAATAATTAAGTAGAACAGTAAAATTAATCTCTCCGAATTGTGCACTATCTTTTACTTATAATTCTTCTTCTTTTCAAGTTTACTTGTGCCAGAATAAATTGCAGTCTTTATTTTACTTAGTCTATTTTACTTTATCATCTTTTAAAATATTTACCATTATTTTCTCTAAGAAATCGCTTTTTTCTATTGTAATTAATGCACAGTTTTAATCTAAATATTTTATTAGATAATTAAGTCTCATATTATGAGTTATTTTAAATGAATAACTTTATATCTTAAATAAGATCATTAAATTTATATTTTCTATTTTGTTTTACATAACTATATTACTTTAAATTAATATAAGTCAATCTATCTATCTATCCTCAATTTTGTTTGGAGTATCTAATACAAAGTAATCTATCTATCTATTAATCTTTCTATTTTCTTCAATTTATATTCATCCATACTTCCACTAATTTATTATCTTTATTTTTGTACTTAATTATTCTTCAAAAATAAGGAAACTTTCTAAGTATTTTATTATTATTATTATTAATATTGTGCTTTCATTTTTTTTTATGTAAATTTCTTATTTTAATAAATAAAAATAAATAATTTGCAAAAGTAAAAACTAATATTAATAATAATTTCCATATTTCATTAATTCTAATTTTATAAATATTTATACTTTAATGTAGAATAAAAAAATTACTTCTTTCTTAATTCAGCTGGAAAAAAATGAATTAAAATATTTCTTTTTCTTAAACGAATAATATGTATAAATTGTTATAAGTTTTTAACTTTTATACAGAAAATGTATCTATGTTTTGGATATCTATCTAAATTGTATTAACAGCTAAGTATAATTTAAATTGATTAATATTGTATAAAGCCACCTTTAGAATAATAATAAAATAAACAAATCCATAGATTAATTGATAAAAAGCCTTAGAAATATAAACAAAGAATAGGTATATAGATAAATATTTAAATACAATTTAAATTTAAATTATTCTCTTTTAAAATTATATTTTTATATAAGTAAGTATATTCAATAATTCCTTTCTTTTTCAATACAGATGGTGGACATTATTTTAATTAAATTCATCAGAAATCATTTAAAAGTGTTTGTTTTAACATTTAAATTAGATTATTCTATGAGTTTAGCATGATTTTTAATTTTTGAATGATATTTATTTCATTTTAGTTCAGATAGTTGTAACTAGCGAGATTGAAAGATATTTATATATAACATTAGTTTTCCTCTCTCAATAAGAGATTTTCATTCTATAGAGTTTTTCTTCTAATCTTTCTAGAAGTGTGCAGGTAAATATGGATTATATTGTGTATTGAAGTAGCCTGGCTTACCATCCATTATATAAAGAGATAAATCCATTTTATTTATATGTTTATTTAAAGACATGCAAAACGCTTACTTATTTATATTGATCATTTAATTACATTTAGTACAAAGTTTTTATCTTGTCAATCGGATGGGCTTTATTTATTTAAAAATAACATAATTAATTAACAAATTATTAGTGAATCTATTATTTTTGTTCTTTTTGAAATAATTCTAACTTTATATTCTCCAAATTTTGTATTAAAAATTAATTAAATTTCTTTGGCTATCATTTTCTCAAACCCCACATTCACCAAAAATTAATTCATTACAAATTAATGTGACATCACATTATTCTGAAGTAAATTTGAGAAATTTACTGATTTTTAGCAATCAAACAAACAGTCTAGTAATTGATCAACCCAAAAGAATTAAAATTACTGTAAAATAGAAACTCTTAGAATGGCTGAGTTGAAATAGAATAATAATTCTACAAAATAGGGGGCTAAATGAATTGATAATAATAATAGAAAAAGGAATTAGTAGTTTTTACTGCAAATAGTGTTAAGGAATCCTGTCACGACAGCACAACCCATTAGTTAAGCATTTGATAAAGTTATTCCATTATCTGAGAAATTTTATTTAGCATACTGCTTAACCTTAAAATCAATGTAAAGGAAAGATACCCATGAAGTAATCTACTTTATCAATTGAGCGTTTAATCCTTAAAAGAGTTCATTAAATTTACTGTTTGAATTGAAAAAGAAATGCTTGAGACTTGCATTCTTGTGTGTCTTTGTCATTAAATATACTTTAAGTCTCTCAAAAGGACAAATTATAAATGATTCAATTACTGCAATAGTTAAACCAGCACCTATTTTGTGTGCAGCTTCATATTTTAGAATCATTTATTTTGGTAAAATATAATTTTTTAAGTAGTATGGAAAAGCTACCATCATAGGCCATCTATAAAAAGATTTAACAAAAACTCTTAAACTGTTAGGAATAATACCAGCATAGAAACCTTTGAACACTCCAAAATCTTAATAAATGCTTTTAGTAACCTGTTATGAATTAAATATAGCTTTAATGAAAATCAACAATTTGGTTTATTAATAAATGAATGATCATTCTATGGTACTGCATTTTTATATTAATAGAAAACTCAATGAAATTACTTTAATTATTGATGATTTTTCATTTATGCTCTACATTCTAGTCTTGATAACATCGAAAGGATGCTCTAAAGGCAATACTGCTAATCCTCTTAATGATCCTATAATTGCTGATTGAATGTATACTTTATATTCCTAATTGCGATCCATTTTTTAATGATAATCTAACTATTTTTATTCTATTTATTATTTTTTGATATTTACTTTTAGATTTGTGATGGTAAACATGTAAATTTAATTAAATTTTCAATCAAATAAGTAGGAATTAGATAGATAGATATCTTGATAATGCTAAAGTTGTTTAGAAAATTCAATTTGGATTAAAAACAACTTTGAATATTCTTGATATTATCGAAATTATATCTATATCAATTGTGTAAATATAAAGATGTAACTCAAATAAAAAATAATTATTCTTTTAGTATCTATCTATCTATCTATCTAAAATCTCATTTACTGATAAATTCAACTATCAACTAATCCTATTCTATTCTATTCTAGTTAAGCATACTTTCTCTCTAATTCAAGCTTAACTTATTAGAATAGTATTAATTTTTCAAGATTCTTCTAATAGAGATTCAATTTTAAGAAAATTCTATCATTTATAAAAGAAAATAAGGTTATTTTTTGTTTAAGAAATTGTTTATCATTTCTTTTTCATAAATATAAATGATTAAAATTGAATAATAAATCAAGAAAAATCTAATTTATATATATTCTCTTATTGTCTCTTAATTGCTTTATTTATATTAAATAATTGATATTTCGAATGAATAGAATATAATAGCTGATTCATATTTGTATGTAAAAGTATTTGTTAGCAATTATATCTTAAAATAAATTTAATACAAATATTACATATTATATACTACTTATTTTGTGAATTCTAGTCAAAATCAAGTTATTTAAGATCAAATTATTTTCTTATCATGATATTTGCTTTCATCATCTTCAATACAATAAATATATTACTTATCCATTACTTAAAATTTTAATTCTCAAATTTTTAGTTTTTATTGTAGAGAGCTGTAACGATTCATTGCCATTACAAAAATAGCTTTTTAAAATTTGATCAAAAATAATATCTTTATTATTTTGAATAGTTTAAAAACAACAAATAATATTAAGAAGGAAGATAGTAAATATCTATGAGTTCTTAGTGAACCTTTCTTATTTTTGCTAAAGTAAGATAGTTAATTGAAGGTCATTAATTAATAAATTAATTAATTAAGAATATTTTTTGATTGAATAAGGAATGAATAATTTATTAACTATTAATTTTTGTTTATTTTTTTGTTTCTTTGTTTCTTTGTTTGTGTTTTTTGCTTATCTTTAACTTTTGATAAGAAAATTATCATCAAAACTAATTTATAGAGTAAATAATCATTTATTTATTATTTTTGAAAGAACAAAATTTTAATAGAAAATACAGAGGTCATTATTTATTTAGTTTTGCAGTTAGAAAAAGTGAGAGAGGTAGATTGAACGATTCTGCAAAGATAAAGGATAAGGATATAATGAATTTCAAATAAGTGAATATAGGATGCATATAAAAAGATATAATAAGATCGAATTATACTGTATCTCACTTCTGCTGGAGTGAAAACGAAGGAACAGTATTAATATATGATGGTCACAAAAATCTGATTTTATATAATTTGAAGAAAATGAAAGAAGAAAAACGATTAAACTTTTCTAATCTTTCTAAATCTAGACATGTTCAAAATGCTTGTTATATCAAGGCTTATAATGTATATTTTGTTTTATCAGATGATTGGTGGATGTACGTCATCAGGGCCAGCGAGTTTGAGTGTGCTGCTAAATTTTATTCAGAGATTAAATATTCTTTATTTATGCATTTCCTTGAGCATAAAAATGCATTCATTAGTGTAACAAATGAATAGTGTCACTATTATTCAGTTAACTTCAAAACAAATTTAAAATCTGCAAAATATTCTACTTTTGTTCAATTTGAATGTGAAGTAACATAACATTTAGAAGTTTAGGACCCTATGAGTTGGAATAAAGTAAGCTTACTTTTCTAAATTTAATAAATCCACAGAAATAAATAAACCAATATTATTTCTACTCACAAAAGATCAAACATGTGGTTTTTAATTGATTTACTATTTAATATTTTTGAAATACATTAAAATAAAGTGATAAATCTAAAAATAAACTTTCATTAAATCATTCGATCATGTTTATGTTATGATTCATTCATTTAAAGCAAATAATATCTTTAATCTCTCTTTTTTATCTTAAAGGGATTTTGCTTTTAACCAGAAGAAAGGAAGCTGCTAGCTTGGGACATCAATGATGTGAGCATCTTTAATAGTGATAAAAATTTGCAAACTATAAATAAACTAAAAGGGATTGGAAATAAGGACACAAATATTAATTGCTGCATTTATTTAGGAAAATATGAGTATTTAATAGCTGGATATTATGGGGGAGCAATGAAAGTGTGGAAAATTGAATAAGAGGGATCTAATAAAAAGATTTTAATGCATACTTTTGATGCACATAGCAGACAAGTTTTGAGCTTGTGCAAACACTCTTCTGAACCTAAAATGATTGTATCTGCAGGATCAGATCACACTTTAAAATATTGGAATATAGACACGTTTTAATTCCTTTTCAGCTTTAGAGCTGTAAATATGTATAATTAAATAACTCTACTCTCCTCCTCATTCTTCATTTCAGTACAAGATGAAGTAACCTCTGCAGGCTATGCTACTGGCTCTCTAACATTCCTATATAGCCATGATTCAGAAGTTATTGGAATTGATAAAACATTTTAATTTAGTGAGGAAGAAAATAAATAAATACTGAAGAGAGTTTAATTAACTCTTAAAAACAACTCTGGCTTATCTTTAGATAGTGAACTATTATAAGATTATAAACTCAGCAACAATCCCTCTAAGGGCCCAGTCTCTGTTCTATATCCTCCCCCAGTAAGTAAAAAGATATTAAGTATCGTCACATGCCCGTATCGAGAAGATATATTCTTTATTCACATTGAAACGGGAGGATTCTGTAGATATTAATTTAAAAAAACAGATGAGAACACACTTTTCTTTATTGAAACAATTATTAATCCTAACTAATTTCTAGACTTTTAATCTAAACCATTTTCGTAATAAATAACTTGTATGAAATTTCTTGATATTATACCTCCTAAATATGATATGGATATTGGTGAGGCTGCTAATTTTGTGGTAATTTTTAATTTTGTTTTACACTTGAATAATCAAATATATTTGATAATGAAAAACAAAGGGATTAGACTAGGAACATTAAAGCTAAACATTAGAAGAATATGAAGATAAGATAAAAGAACTTTAATTGGTAGCATTTGGGAGTGAAAAAGGAAGTATAATATTTGTCAGAATGAATGGAGCTTTTGATAGAATCTATACAAGATTTACATTTCATAGAGATGAAATATTAGAATTGGGAATAGTTAAATATAAATACAATCCTACTTAGAGATATTTATTAAGTTTTAGTAGAGAGGGATTCTTTAAGATGGTGGGGTTTACTCATAGGTCCGCTGACTTAATAAAAAGTATATAAATAGGGTAAAATTTTGACTTGATGAGGTGCTTTGAAAATAAAGTGATACTAACAACAATATAGGGTGATATGAAAATATTTTCTTTGAAAGGAGATAAAAATTTTGTAATTAGATAATATGAAAATACAAATGAGCATGAAAGGAAGATTGTCACTATCGATATTCACCTCGAGAAGAGATTTATCTTAACTGCTAGCAAAGATAATAAAATTAAGATTTGGAATTTCAAAAAGATTATTTTATTGTAAATCAATCTCTTTGAGAAACTTAGTGGAGCTGCATTTATCAATGACTAGCTAGATATAGTCTTTTCTCATTCTGGGAGAATTTCTCTTTTGTCTTATAAGTAAGTAGCTAAAGATATTGAAGGAGGTATTAAGAGTGCTCAAGAATATGCTTTAAATGCTAAAAAAGGCTATGCTTTAATAGAAGATTATTTCTAAAATAATTAAACTGTCGTCTTTTAAGATGATCCAAAGATATCTTCACAGTCATTTATAGGATCTTAAAAAGGTTTCTTTAATTAAAAAGCAAAAAAGTTAAATACAATGATATCATTCTAAAATTCGAATTCATTTTATGTTGATGGAATCCAAACAAGTTCTAAAAAAAATAATAGATAAAATAGAATGAATATCTACAATCGATAAAACACCTAATAATTAAGCTAAAATAATTCTACTGTATCACCTAATCCTAATAAATCAATTAACTTTAAAGAATAGTCTACTCCAACAAATTAAAATTAAGTATTTTTCCCTAATGCCATGAATACTATTGGAGCGATTGCAGAAGAAAATCATATGAATTTTATATAATAGTATGGTCCAAATAAGCAGGTGCCTCTAAACCAGATATTTGAGAATAATGCGAAGAAAAGATAAACTCACTCGTTAAATCCTCACCTAAACATTACACTAGAAAATACATTCACATCTAATTTTAATAAAGTATATGGATCTCCTATCAGAACAGAGAGATCTCCTACTTCTTCTTACGATGCCTCCCAATATAGAATTAATACAACTTCGAAGAAATAAAGATATAATACAGAAAATTACAACACAGAAACTAGTGATTTTGAATAAACATCTATATCCTTCACAAAAAATAAATTTAAAGTATCAAATCATAATTTAAACATGATGAATTCACCTCATTATTTCTACTCTTCTTAAGCTACTACTCCTTAAGTCAATTCAAAGTAAATATTTAACTTGTTTATTATAAAATTTATTTAAACGAAAAATATTTTTAATAAAGATTACCTGACATCTAATATAGATAACCTAGAAAAAAATAAATTGAAGCAAAGAAAGAAGATATAATACCTCTTTCTAGTGAAATGTAAAAGTTGCATAAAGCTCTTTCTCCAGATTAAAAATATGTTTGTATAACTGCTCTACCAAAAGAAAAAATAAAAGGTTATAAGTATAGTATGTTAGAAAAGTATGCAATTGATAGGATAGCTAAAAGAATGGCCGCTTCAAGAAGAGAAAATACTCTAAATAAAATAATCTTGAGAAATTTAGGCTAGCCCTAAGAGGATTTTACATTAGGTGTGCAGTCTTCTTAATATAATCCTTTGTTTGGAAATCTTACTTAGAATATGAGTGTAAGAAAAGGAACAAGATCCTAAAGCTACTCTTAATCTGGAAATTTAGTTTGAAAACAACTAATTATTTTAATATTGTAAATAAAATATTATTTCAATTAATTTCAATATCATCCATCATTTTACTATTATAAATTTAAAAAATAAACTCATCACACATAAATTAAAATGTTAAATCATCATAATATAATTATTTTGGAAGATCTACTTAAGTTGATTTGGAGAATAAGACTTTAAAGATATTCTATGCAATCATTCTTTATAAAAGAAAGTTCTAATATACTTTTCCTCGATATCAACTTGAAAATCATTATTTCTTAAGAATAATTCTGAAAAATATTTTCATTTCTTTTCAAATAATGATTAACTAATAATGATGCATACTGAGGGATTGCGATAATTATAAATGATCAACTATAAAAATTAATTAAGTAATTATTTGAGTTGTAATTGCAAATAATTTATTCTATAAATTGTAAATAAAATAACTATAATTCTTTTAATATATTCATTCGCTAATTATTCTATATTTAAAATAAATTTATATATTTTAATAATATCAAGATTTATTCTATTATTATTCTATATTAATTGTGACTATTCTTTTATTTGAAGAAATTTTAATTTGAATATTTAACTGAAATCGAATATTTTTCTAGAAAGAATTAGATAGATCGAGTGTTTGTTCAGTAAAGAAAAATATGTTGAGAATATGTATATCAATCTAAGAATGACTTTTTTAGTAAAAAGAAATTTTATTTAAGAGAAATAAAAGAGTAGTAAATACATTTATAAGATGATGGTTTTGACAATAATTCTAAAAAAGTAGAGAAATAGAAAAACAATAGAAATGTTCTTTAAAGTTAAATGAAGATACAATCAAGAATTGTAAGTAATGCTCTCTTTTTTCTTTGTTAGTTTCCAAAGAAATAATTGAATTTCTAATGAAATAAAAAAAATAGGAATGAATGAATAAAGAATATGGCATAGATAGGGTCAGGAAAGGAAATAAGAAATGAAGCAGCTTTTCAAATTTTTAAATTATCAAAAAAATATGCGAAAATACCTAACTTGATCAAGAGTAAAAAAAATCTTGAAGACAGCTAAAAGACATAAAATAATAAAAGTAAGAAAAGAAAAAACACTCAAATTATTCAGATATATATTTTCTTGCATTCTTGATTTTTTTTTTGAGCGAAGTTGCCAGTATTTGAAAACTTCTAACAAAAAAGGGCTGTTATATTGACAATAAAAAGAGGGGAGAGCCTGAAATAAAGTTTAGCGGACTCATAAAGATTAAAATAAAACAAATATTTATAAGTATTCATAAGGAATTGCAGATAAAAGAATGACTGACTATAAGAAAATCATACTAGATCTAGATAAGACAAGTAATTATTATCTATTATCCATATTTAATCAGTCAAGTCTTAAAATGATTCTATAGACTCTCATCTATAATCAATACATTTAAGTTGCTTCATTTGATAAAATATTCTTTTTATAATCATAGAAAAGATTGACATGGGCCCAAGGTGGAAGCCTGAAGAATTAGATATCTTCTTGAAATGTATTCACTCATTTATTTCTTTTTTATTTTTGTTAGTTTTTTTGCTTTGTTTTCTATTCGCCTACAAAACCCTCTCAAAAAGCATACAAAGAAAGAAAAAAATCCTAAACAAGAATTACTCTTACAACAGTTAGTGATTTCTAATCTTATTTTTTCTAAATAACCTATAGATTTCAGGGAATCAGAATTCGATAAACTCGATGAAATGCAACTTGTCCTTTCATAAAATGGCTACGAACGTTCAAAAATCAACCTCATTAGTGTATATTTAAAAGTAAAATGTTTGAAAGAAATCAAAAAAAGTTCATTTGTTAAAGGGAATTTGTGTTTATTATTCCCTCCAAATATACTTAAGGCAACATAGTTTAATTTTATTACTTACTCACTTTTTATAATAAAAAAACAGAACAAGAATTTCCTAACATTTAACAAGCAAGTAACAGGGGAGATGTTAGCTATGATTATGGCTGATCATTATGACAATTTAGAAATCTAACAGCATTAAATATTGCAATAAAAGGAAGAAGCGAAGAGGTAGCTAAAGTAAAAGCAGTAATAAATATAATAGCAGTAGCAAAATGCACAAGCATAAAATCAAAATGATGTGCCTAATTCTTAATAAAAGCATTAGAATTAATCCAATCAACAAGTAAGCAATATAAAGAAGAACTTATTCTTGTTAAATTGAATTTATTCTCTCTAAGCATATTAGTTTTAGAATAGAATTTAAATAATTTACTCTAATTTTATAAATAACTAAAGGATGACATCAATAATAAAAAGGCTGCTTAATCTGCAATAAACCCACCCTAAACTAATAGAAAGAAATAGAAAGTTTAAAAGGGAATGAATGAGTAGAATGAGAACATGTCAAATGGATAGATGATGCAAATGATGCAATTAATAAATTAGGGAAATCCTCAATAATTCAATCAATTTAACATCAATTCTGTTAATAATGGAATCCCTAATTCTCAAGCACAATAGATTTTAGGTTTAAATAATGGAAGCAACATTTTAAACAATAATAATAACAACTAGTAGCTTTAGTTTGTCAGCAAAAGAAAAACTAAACTTCCAAAGGGGAGATTCCTCCATGACTTACCTAACGATTTTGAAAAAAGAATTGCTTATATAGAAGACATTTCAAAGAATTGCAATGGTAAGAACCCCAAAAAACAGTAAAAGAAGCAATCCTCTCACGAACAGATAAATGAAAGAGTAATACTATTGTTAAATATATTTAAGGTTATACTCGATTCTATTAATATCATCTAAATTTTAATAATTAGAGTTTGCAATGGATAGAACATGAATTCTTCTACAGCACTATAGATAAGCCTTTCTTCTAGTTCAACGAATTTAAAGAAATGTTAGCTAAAGTTGGATTGGAGAGTATTGGCAAGCTAACCAGAGCTGAATGGAATGTTATAAGGAAGGCTATGGGTAGACCCAGAAGGTTTTCAAATGAATTTGTTAAAGGAGAAATAAAAAAGCTTGAAATATATAGAAAAATTGTTAGGGAGTATCTCTAAACTTAGGTAAATAATGATTAGATTAGATTTAATTAATTATTTATTTCAATTCTAAATAAGCAGCTATTCATAGATTATTTTAAATTTCTTTTCTGTTATTTTAGATTTCAAAGCATTTTAATTATTTATTTATTTTATTTTTAAATTTATTTAATAGTAAGTCCATGTCCTTAGGAGCAAAATAAGAGAAAGCCTTTCTGAAGAAATTATGAAGATTCAACCCTTTAGAGTTGGGTAGATAGTTATGGGTATTCACCCTAACTGTAAGCATTTCCATCCAGGCTCAGTTTTAACTACAAACGGAGATATGGTTATTGTTAAGTTCCTTACAAATGATTTAGGTGTTTTAAAGATACCTGACACAAAACTATCAGTGTAAATAATTACTTACTTAATTATTAAAAATAGAATATTTTAAAATATAAATATAATTAGGGATTATACTGCCCATATTTAAGGAAACTAAGATGACTCTCATCAATAGAAAAATAGAAATATCTTAGATGGATAAATCGATGATGGAGCTTACAACAAAGGAGTGGGAAATAACAATAATCAACATTAAAATGAACAGAGACATAGTTCATAGCAAACTATCCTCTAAGATTTAGATTATTTTTCAATGGCATTTTTAATTAAACTTCTAGATAGGTAATCAATTTAAAATAATAGTTAACTTCAACAAATTAACAAATTACATTCTAAAATATATAGAAAAACTCTTTTAATTAATGAGCTTAAAGAATTCAATGAATATGCAATTAGAAAGAAAAATGAAACTTTAGATGAAACATTCTACTAAAAGTATGGCTGGACAGGCATTTAAATTAACTTAATCGATAATGCTCTAAAGCATGTGATTGCAAAATTCAGATTGAGGGGATTAAATCATTATAGTAAATTAATTAACTACTCATTATATCCTATTTTATAATAATCTTTAATTTCAATAGGCTAATCTTAAATAGCTGAGAATTTTAATAGGATTTTATAGGTTCCACTTAGCTATATCGAAAGGGAATTAGAAGAGAATCCTGGAGAGTAGGGAATACTAAGTGAAATAAAAAACATATCAAATAAAAATGCTGAGGTAATGATTTAATATTCATTGATTTTAAGTATTATAAAAAAATAAAATATATAAATAGGAAAAGATTCAGTCAAGTGTGAATTAAATGATAACTAAGGGGGAATAAAAACTTATGAAAGAAAGAGGTGAAGTATACAGAAAGCAACTAGAGGATAACTACTACTCTAATGGGTACGGAAACCTTTTGAATATTATTTATAATTGCATGGGGATATTACAAACCCTAAAATGCACTGGAGATATTAACATTAATTAAAATCAATTCCTGAATAGCTTAGCTTAAAGTATTTATAGTGAAAATTCTGAATAATTCTTAGAGATCAATGATGTCATTTAAGATATCCTTTAAAAATATAAGGACTCCAAAAGAGATCCTAACTCACTGTAAAATATAAGTAACCACATCTAAGAAAATATGCTTTCTTCTTCTCAAAAGTAGCCCTTGCTTAATAAAAATAATACTAATAATAATGTAAATAATCACTAAGAACTTAACTCTAATTTAGGCAGCAATCCTCCTATCTGATTCTCTTTCTTTTAAAGAGATTTTAATAATCATAGCATATACACACACCTTCATTGATTTGAGATCTAAATAAAAATAAAAAGTATAAGTAAGGACTACTTAACGAAACCAATTTTTCATTAATTTCATTTATTTTAAATTTATCCTTCCCTCCCTGTTATTTTCTCAACCATAGAGTGAGTGCTGCTTGCTATATTATTCTAGATCAATCAATCTATCAATCAACCAAATAAACAACAACACTTTTTACCTACCTGACCCGATGATAATTATAATCCTATTTTCTATAAAATTTATCAATTTTATTATTTATAAATTCAATAATTTTGCTAAATCTTAACTCATAATATAAAATGTACTAGATTTGTTTAAAAAACTCTATGTAAATTTAAAAAAAAAATTCAAAAAAAGCATCTTCATACTCTCACTTACTTACTTATTTACTTTTTATTTTTTCTAATATTAATATAATAATTCAAGTAGCCTTGTTTTCTTAGTTAATGGATCGATTTTTTGCAGTTTATAATTGAAAGAATAATTTGAAATAATTATGAAAATAATTGCATCAATTTGATTATTTTTAATTTGAGAAATGGTTAATAGATTTTTAAAAATATGTGATGGAATTAATTCAAACGAATAAATTTATTGAATTGATAATAACCACAGAAATCCAAATGAATGCTTGCAATTGAGTTAATTCCTTTCAATACAATTAAGAAGAGGAAGATTCATAAGATTAGTATTCTTTTTATTGGTTTTAATTTTAAGTTGGTACTTTTATGATATTTTTAAGTTATGTGATTGATAAGTATTTCCTAACAATCATTAAAAAGCCAAATAAATATCCTAAAGAATTAAAAAAAGTTTAGTAAATTTTTCTATTCAAAAAGTATTAAAAAACTAAAAGTAAGCAAGATAACAAAAGATAAATTAACAGATGAATTCGGAATTCGATCAAGCTAGCCGTGCTGATTAATAATAGGTTTAGGCTCGTAGAAGATAAAGCAGATTAGTTCCTAATTAGAACGAACTCCAAGGAGTCAATTTAGATAAATCTAAGCTAGATAAAAATGAAATTACTTAGTTGATCTACCAATTTAAAAAGATTGATAGGCCTATTATATAGTTCATAGATCTCCTTAATATAGCTAAAAGTAAAATAATGTTGGATATTAAAATGTTGAATAAGCTTATAATTCATTACTAAATTACACTTCAATCTTGAATCAATAATTGTTTTCATTTTTCCTAAATAACTTTTTCTTTAACTAGAGCTAAACTATGAAGTCAATAATAAAGTAAAAGAATTCATCTTTAAAGAATTGGAAGCTAGAAATATTAAAAAAATTGACATAGAGGCTGCTATTGTTGTGTTATCACAAGTCAAGACCTATTACTAGAAATTAGACGAAGAAAATCAAGGCAATGCATTTAATGAATATGGTAAAACAAACAATTAATCATTTGATGAAATTGAATAATAGATTGATTAAAAGTCCAAATTTGAGACCTATTTATTTATTTATTAGTCTATCTATCTATATTATTTGCTAATTTGTTTTCTAACAGAATTATTATACTTTCAAAATTAAGTAACTTTAATATAAAAATTTAATTTATTCAAAAGTGGATGCGTTTGTAGCCCTTGGTGGAAATCATGATCAAACAGGCAGAGTATCTAAATCAACGATCTTGAATATCATAAAATAAGAATTTGAATTAACTTATGACATGGAAATATTCTTAGAGAAAATAGAAGCTGGTGGAGATTATTTAGATTTCCCTACTTTTTGTATGCTCTTTGAATAAAGCGATGAAGGAAGAACATTATCAAAGACTAACTCTGTTTTATCAGTAATTAATATTTAAATTTAACATCAAATAAATGGAAAATAATGAAAAAATTTCAATCCATCTTAAAAATGGGATTTTCAATTTTAAATTGTTAATCTGTCTTTTTTAAGATCACATGGAATAGGATCTTACTTCTAATCTTGAAATAACTGGCTTATTTTCCAATTTCAACCTACTTATATTTCTTATAATTTAAATTTAATTTTTTTAAACATCTACAACTTATTTAAATTATAATAGTTACTTTCAAATAGAAGCCGCAAAAGTGTAAAATCAACAAGTTCCTTAAAAGTAAAATATAAAGACTTTGAAAAGTTTTATGCCTAAATGGAATAGTAGGAATTATAGTAATAATAAACTCGTAATTAATTTTAAGAGCACGATAGTTAAAATATTCCTTCTTCTCCTTGAAATTCTACTTTTATAAATGCCCTATCAATATTTATTTCAAATAACTTATTTTTGTAAATTGGATTTATATACTTGCTTGATTGCTTGTTTGTTTATTTGTAAAATAAGACTTCTTAATAAAAATTAATTGATATAAGCTTAAATGCCATTTGAATTTGAAGACGAAAGGAATAAAGCAAGCAAGCAAACATTATTTCTTTCTATAAATTACTCTACATGAATTAACTATTCTGTTTAAAGATATTTTTATGCGATTATCTAATCTATAATCAATTTTCAATTTTAATGGTTGTGAAAGAATAATCTTGCTTGTATTCAAGCACAACTTGATTGCAAAATAATCTTTATATTACTAAGATCAATATAGGAAATAATAATAATAATAAAAAAACTATCAAACTATTTAAACAATCATTAGATGACTGAAACATAATTGAAAAAGGAAATTGCTGAGCTGAAAAAGCAACTCGAATTCCTCAAAGCAGAAAACAATCAACTAAACCTAAAATACTTAGATTTAGAGGATAAAAATGACGACTTAACTTAGATAAATAAAAAAATTCTTAGAGACAAAAATGAAGAAATTGAGAAGCTCAAAGCAATGTCGATGGAACTTCAACTTTAAAATGCAAATTTGGAAAAAGAAAACTTTGAGTTGAGATAGTAAATAGAATTAGACGAATCAAGGACCTATGGAAGCCATTACTCTGAGAGACCTAAGATGTCAGAAATTCCATCTAGGGTTAACAATCCTATTTTTGAAGTTAAGGCAAAGTCAAAATCTGTTTCATTTTAGGATTAGTCAGCTTTTTAAGTTTAAAATGAAGCAATTACTTAATAAGAAGAGAAACCTTAAAATGGAATTCAATAAGGATAGGAAGAAGATAGTGATTTATCCGAAATTAATTAAGAATTATAAAGGAAAAACAGTAAATTGCTTATGATAGTTGAAAAGAACAATGAAGTTTATAATGCATCTCATCAAATTTTAGTAGAATTGAATTTACAAATATCAAATTTATTTAATGAAAAAGCTCAACTCTCATCATAAGTTGCTGAATTAGAAGATGTGATTGAAGATCAATAATAACAAATTGTTCTACTAATTGCTGAAAATAAAGAATTAATTGAAAGACTTGATTTAAATACTAATTCTGCCTAAAAAGGGAATAACATAACAAACTCAACTTAAGCTACAGTAGCAGACTTCATTTAAAATCTACAGTAAGAAGAAACTACTGAACATATAGATTGGTCAAATATTAAATCAAAGAAGTGTGAAAGATAAGAGCATGAAAAAGAATGTTAAAATGATCACATCTAAAACTCAATGGGCAAATCTATAAACTCATAGCAAGCGCACTCAAATGGGGACTACCATAATAACCACAACAAAAATGGATAATATGGAAACTCTGTTTAAGATGAGACATTTATCATGAAATCTTCTGTAAGTCATCACAGTGATGAGTTTACTCCATAATTAGGCTAATAAAGATAATCTTAAATTGAAAATTAAATACTTATATCTGCACTCAGCATGTAGATCTAAGAATTGACTCAAAAATTACAAATATTATCATAAAAATTATCAGAATAAGAAAAATTTTAATAGGCATCTCAATAAGAAAATGAAGAATCTTTCCAACATCTTAAAAAATCTAATAATGAAAAAGAAGAGTAAATAGAAAGATACTCAAAATAGATTCAGCAAATGTAAGAGAAAATAAATTCTTTAGAAGAAGAAATGGAAGTTTAAAAAATGGAATTCGACACAACGATTGACGATCTGTACTCGTAATATGAGTAAAAGCTAAAGCAAATAGGAGGAAATCATGACATTCCTATAGAAATTACCTAAAATTGATGTATGTCTATATAAATATTTATATAATCTCTCTATATTAAAATATATAATAAGTTAAATTAATTGGTGTTTTGTTTATTTGTTTGTTTGTTTTTAGCACAACAAATTCAGCTAAAAATAGAACTATTATAGGTCATTATTTATATTTAAATTAAATTAGTGTATGTACTCATAAATAAATAAAAGGTGGATTCAATTATTATATCATTTAAGATGTATTATTTATTATATATTTATATTAAACTTTTATATTTTCCCTTTGTAAAAATATCAATCAATCTATACTAGAATGAATATGTTGAATATTACTAACTAATTAACTTCTTATCTCATTTAATCTTTTTATTTTAATATTATTTGATTCATAATACTACTATCTTACTTCTTTTTTATAAGGATACATATACTCCTAATGTTCTAATAAAATACTCAAAAGATATTGTCTATTTTAATTTCTTATTTTTATAAAATTTAATATTTTAACTTTTTTCTTATTTAATTCTTAAATTTATAAAATAATTAGAGAATGATGGAATAATTAAAGTCAAGAAAAAATGAAATATCTATCAATATTTCTGTTGAAAAATTATTATGATAATTGTGATGAAAATGTAGTTCTATCAAATTTATCTTTTTAGCTCAAGTGATACTTCTAAAGAGATAAATAAAAATTAAGGGATTATATTAGCAATAAAATTATTGGTTTTGATGAAAGGATGGAAAATAATAAATTTTGAGTTTGCCAACAATTATTATTAATTTCGTTATTAGTATATTGTGATTCTGATAGTACTGATTAAATTTAATAATACAAAAGATTGTATTAATAGTATTCCATCCATCCATAAAAACAAATAAAATAAATTCTAATATCTATAGTTTACTAATACTATGAAATAGAATAATTATTCATTTGACTCTCTAAATGATAGAAATTTACATTCTCCTGGATAGGCATTAAGTCATGCTGAATTTCTATAAAGCAGGAAAGAAATTATTATGCAAAGAATTACAACATAATCGTTTAAGGAAGCAAAATAAAATGAGTCTCCTAATAAATCATAAAAATCTTTTATATAAGTGTCATCTCCTGATGGATATAGCTAGCAATAATCATAGAATACTTAGATGAATGAATCCCCTGTTAAACAAATACTGAATGACTTAAAACAAAGTTAATTGAGATTAGTTGATATGAAAAAGTTATAAAATGTCATAGCTAGAAATAGAAATGAAGCAAATAAAGCATACTCAATATAGAATTTTTAGAGTCTGTTTAGAGAAATTGGGTTACTATACAATCCAAATTAGGATATTGATTAAATTTAATAGCAGAATCTAGTTTAGTAATTTGAGTAGTTATGGAGAGTGATTTAATTCTCTTGTAATAGTCCCTTTGCAAACTAGTAATTAATAGCTTCATTATTGCAAATACTATTAAATAGATAGCTAGGAAAAGAGTAAGTGGCTACTCTCATTTAAAATGAATTAATAAATAATTTTAAGAAATGTACTGAATAAAGTGGAGAGGAATTCTTAAAATAGATAAGTCACAGCAATATTAATATAATAGAAATTATTAACAATTACTATGAATTAATCCATTATTTTGAGCTGAATGAAACTATTCTAATAGACTAAAACTCTCCAATAAAAAGCACTATGAATATATACAAGGGAAATAAGTAAAATAATAGATATGAGAAGCTATTCTAGCATGCTTAGCTTTTAAATCAAAAGAGGAATACTTTTTCTCTTCTCAAATAAAAAGAAGAGCTAGACTCTTGCACATTTCAACCTCTAGTTAATAGGAATTAGCTTGACATTACATCTCCTAAGTATTAATAGATGGCATCATAAAATGTACATAGTAGATTATATGAAAATGCAAAGGAAATTAAAAAGAATTTAGAAGAAACTTAATTTATAAGAGAGAGAGAAAAAGAAGAAGAAATTTAAAATTATTCCTTCCACCCTAAAATAAATAAGTTTGATGCTACAGAGTTACATAATATTGAAAAGAAGAATATAGGAGAATTTATCCCAGGAGCAAGAATATAAGTTGAGAGAATGGCAAAAGCGAGAAGAATTAAAACAGAAAAAGAAGAATTTTGGGATAAATAAATGCAATAATATAGAGAAAAAGAAGTGAAATTGAATCCAACTAAAACACAGGAATTCAGTTTCATGAATAGAAATCCTCTCAAGAAAGAACCAATAATGTATTTAGATGTGAATATTACAGCAAGTAAAAAAGGGAGAATCGCTCTATATAAAGGAGATGACTATAAAAAAGTAGCTAGAGACTTTGCAAAGATTTATAGATTAGGTCATGATGCTCTCCGAGAATTAGAAGAGAGAGTACAACAAGCAATTCATATATATTATTCGTAGTTTGAATGATGTGCATGTGCATGAGTGTGTATGAATTAAAATAATCTCTTTTAGTAATTTAAAATAATAATAATTATTATTTATTTAATTAATCTTTTCATTTCAATTATCAGTTATTAATTTATAAATAATTTAGAATTTTAATTAAATCATACTCTAAATTGAGAAAAAAATATGATTAAACTTATTTGTTTATTTGAGAAGATAAGTAGAGAAATATAAATAAAAAGGAATAAAGAGAATTATTCTCCTTTTCTTCAATATTTTACAGAATATTTAGTTTTAAATTACTTATTTTTGAAATAATTATCTTAATTTTGATTAAATTAATTCTTAAATTCTTAAAAGTATTAAATTATACTTATAAATTGGAAGTATTGAAATTACAATCAAACAACTTTTAAACTTCCTTTTTGTTAAATTCTAAAAAGTGTTTATATCTTTTTAATTTTTTATTATGTTTCAATTAATTTAGTCCTCTTTGTTCTGCTATTTCTAATCTTTGTTATGATATCACTGTTCCTTTTCTAATTAGCTCTTAATAAAGCAGGAGTAATATTGAAATGTGGAAAGTATATTTCAAAATCCTTTCCTTTATCAAAATTATCTATTATAAAGAAACTATGATCGATGATATTATTTTATGGAGGATAAGCTGAATTATAATCAAAATCATTATCTATGGTTTTTATTCTTTGGAGAGACTAATGAGCAAATGAAGAAATCGATCCACTTTTAACTCTTATTTTAGGATTTGTATGTAATCTCATCAGTTAATTATTATGATTTATTTCTTATTCTTAATTACTATGATATTATGAATCATCTTCAGAAGATTAAGTTCCAAATTCTTCCTCTTATCTTTCTTACACCAAATTTATTACTTCATCATAAGGAGGTTTATTAATTGTGTCACTATTGTATTTTGCATCTAAGAAAGCAAACTAAACAATATTATGCTTTTTTGCATTTTAGCATACAACATCTTTCTAATGATTCATGTCATCTGAATTATCTGATTTCTTTTTTACTAGTATACTTACCTTTCTTTCCTTAGCATTTATTGGTATCGTATTATTATTGTTATTATCTTCATTTGATTTTTTGGTTATTAATATACTCACTTTTCTTGGATTAATATTATAGGGATTACTAAATGATGGGACTCCATCTATTGATATCATATTTGAGGAAACATTTTAAGATTCAGGGTTTTATAAGCTTTAGTAAGTGTTCTAGCTCGTTTCCAAAAAGTGTTGGTATGGAAGTTTTAAAATCTTTGAAGAAGATACATCTAATTTTTAATTACCTTTTTTCTTCTCGTAATGAGCTTACTAAAACACAATATTAAAATATGATTTTAATTTTGAATAAAATAAATATTACTTGTGTATTCACTGTCTCGTGGGCATTAGATGTCTAACTGATAAAATTTTTTGTTGGGTTATCAAAAACTACTGATAATTTGGCTGCAGCTTTTTAATACAGAATTCGAATTACATTTTTAGGTAGAATAGATTTAATTTAAATATTACATTATTAAATAGCAAGACTTTATTAGAATAGAATTCCCATTTATTCTGAATATTTTTAAATTTACAGAGCCTTTTAAAATTTCTAAGGCCGTCTATTCATTTTAAGCCTTATTTGAGGAAGATTTAATTAAATTAATTTGATAATTTTTTCTTTTGGTGAATGATAAAAGACTTGTGGACATTACAATAGTGTATGATTATATTACAAGCAGCCATAGCATTAAAAATCATTTCGAGATTTTACATTAAAAATACTATTATCTTACATCATTTTATATTTTTCCTATTTATTTCAATTTATCAAAAATATTTTTATTCATTTTTTATTCTTTTATAATGTTTACTCTATCTAAAGGATATTCTAAAAGAGTATCTTAAAAATCTTTTCTTGTAATAAACGCAACACAAGTAACAGTTACTGCTTTAGCACTTTGCTCTCTGTTACAACCAGAAAAAAACTCAAATTCCCCTATTAAATCACCTTTTTTCTATTTAAATGTATTGTTTACTTTTTTTTCATAAAGAATTAGGATAATAATACATATTTCAAGCCGATTGGGTTAGATTTCTCTTTGTCTACTGCCTTGAGATATATTTATACTATTAAATATTTCAATTGTTGTTTAAACATTTGAGATAAAATGAATTAATAATTTTACTCTATCCTTTTAAAATAAAGTATATTTCATCAGGAGGATTATTTTACTCATAAAGAGGCTCTTGAGGAGAAATTATTTTCTCTTATACTTTCAGAGCAATTTTTGTTAGAAATTATTTGCTGAAATTTTGAAAGAAGATTTTCTTTGACATAATTAGTCCTCCATATAAATTTAAAAGTACTTCTTCTTTAAGAGAATTGGGAAGTTGATTTAAAAGAGATTATCCTTCTAGATTATTGAATTCTTGTTAGCTGTGAACATAATGATAATATTTTAGCACATGCTATTATATATTCTTCTCTAAACCCCTGCTACTTAGATACTGGTTCAAATTAATCATCTTCTATTTAAATTCCTTTTGCTTCCTTTAAAGTTCATTTAAAATTAAACCAATTTAGTTCATTGAATACGAAAGAACCAAGCAACCAACTAATCCAATAAATGTAACTAATATTTTTTCGACTAATTTTAATAAAATTATAAATAAACTGATTAATAATACTTTATAATCTTTTAAATAAATCAAGCTTACTCATTGTAATAGGAACTATATCACCATAACCTAATGTTATCATTGTGACTACTGCCCAATAAAGAGAATTAAAATATCTTACATACCATTCTTCATTTATAAATTATTACATCCAAAGTTTTTGGTCAGGATTTGATTTCCATTCTACATTAATTAAAAACAAGGCAATACAAGCCACCATATGTGCTATAAAGAGAATACTAAAAATTAGCTTGAATAAATCAGCAAATGCTTAAGTTTTGTCTTTCATTTTATAATTTTATTCTATATTTGATATTGCAATCAGAAAATCGTTAATTTTAATTAAAAAAACGACTTATAAGTAAATAGTCCCAATCATTTTATAAAAAACTATAATAACAGCAAGAGTTATATCAATTCTATATATTTTTTATCAAGTTATATTCAATAAACTATTGAAATGTATTAATAATTTTACAAGAATTATGATTTTATATACTTCTTTGCTATTGCTGAATGCTACTTCACAAGCACACCTCTTTTATAAATAGCTTTTTTAAGGAAAATTAAGAAATATTATTATTCCATCAATCAATCAATCGATTTATTATTATTATTAGTTACCTGTATTAAATTTGATAAATATATCAAAGCAGAAAAATAATTTAGTTATGAAATCAAAATATTCTGACAAATATCCTTCGAGGGTAAATGAATCTATGTCTTCAATACAAAGGAAGAGTGGAGTGTATATAAGAATTCTCAGCAAAACGAAAATTGTGAAAATATCCCAGGCTAGTGAAATAACTGAATTCTAGTTTATTAAAATATTTATTATAATTTGAATAAGTTTAATTTAAGTTTTTACTGGTACAATAACCGAATCTAATACAGTAATATACTTATAGATTTGTTACAAAAGCTCACTTTTCAAGAGAAGGTAGGAAAAAAAGCCTAGGTTGATAAGTTAAAGGAATTATTAATTTACATTCTACAAAAGAAAATATGAAAAGGAGTTGTTACTTTTTAATTTATAGATAAATCTCAAGTATAAAGAAGGTATCTTTTTGATAAAAAAAAATTTATTTGATTGATTGAACGAGCCCTTTGAATAATGTCTTACTTATGCAAATCTCTTCCTTAAAAAATAATAATCATAATTCATAGCTGCATCGTTAATTATTTCAAAAGTATTCTTTGATAGGTTTTTAAATTTTATTCCTCCGACATTTTTTATTTTCTTAGCAAATTTATTAATATTAAACAGAAGTACTAGACCTTTGCCAATTGAAAGAGCTTTTTTAATTCCTAGTTTTGAAAAAATATTGTTCTCTATGAATTTCTTTTCGTCATCCCCTAATCCTTATCTGCGAGTTAATTTTTAATTGTGCTTTGCTCTCTCGATAACCTATTCATCTATACTAGAATCGCTAGAGCTCTAAGAGTCCTTGCTATCGATTTCACATTACTTCTACTTTTTATTTCTTTCTTTTGCATCTGAATCATTAAAAGTGCTGTGTATAATAAGGGAGGAATCTTTTTAGTTAGATCTCTTTAATCTTTAATTATTATTTTTTATATTTTATGATGAGAAGTCTTTTTAATCTTCTAAATAGGTTTCGCCATTTTAAGAATTATTTTTGTTCGATAAAGGATCACCTGAAGTTATTGATTTTTATATTTAATCATCATTTTGCTAAAATTATTACTGCTCTTCAAAGTTATCTTCCTCTTTTGTATCTTTCTTGAAATTCTAATTCATAAATACCCATTTACTTCTCTCTTACATTCCATTACAATGGCTAATATCAAAATCAGATTAATCAAACTTAGAATCTTCAAATTATGAAGAAATTCTACTACCGTTGATTAAAACTCCTTTCATAATATATGTTAATATTTTGATTCAATATATACCTTTAATTAGTTTTTTACTATAAAATATTACTCTATAAGGACTACGTTTACAAAGAAATCAACAAGTTTATCCACTCATTCGATCTACTAAATAAATTAAAAGGTAAGTTAATAAATAATTCTTTAATTGATCATGTCACTATTTATTATTCTCATCTATTAAAAATAGTTAGTTAGTTCTACATTCTATATAAAATTTAATAAGTCAGAATAATAATTTCTTAATTTACAAAAAATCCATAACATTAATTTAATTCCGAAGTTCCTTACATAACTTGATAAAATTTTAAAACCCTAAAAAATAGAGTTTATAAAATCAGAATAATAAAAATTTTGACTAGAATTTTATTAATATTAAATTTAAGATATGAGAATATTTATAAGAAAGTATGAGTGCATAATATTATTTTCAATAGTAATAAATTTTATTAAATAAGATTTTAATGAAAGTAACCCTTTTTTATTAGGGAGTAGCTTAAACCAAAGCTATCTCTACTCTTTACTTAATTTTTTCATTCAAAGAAAATTTAGCATGCTGAAAAAATAAATTATTAATATTTAATAATCCTCTATCTAGAAAATGTGGTTTATTTTTCATTAATTTTGAAGAAACAGAAAACATTTTTAATTACACATAATAAATAATAAATTAAACAAATAAGTAGGATAAATAATAAATTATTTGAATTTAAACTTTTTTTAAAGGAATTTTACTATTAATTAGGTTAATCAAAGTATCATAATTCTTATCTAACCCAACTATATTCATCTAGAATCTTTTAAGCTCTTAGCTGATTTTCTTCAGAACCCTCAACAGCTATTTTTTCTATAACTCTGGTAGTTTAATATCTATCTATTGAAATCCAAAATGGATTATGTTCATATGATCCATTTTCTCTGGTTAAATACTCTCCATAATCTAAAACATAAATTAAACACTCAAGAAACTTAGTTAAAATTTGTTCAGGGAGTATCTCATATTTTTTATTAATAAAATCACACATAACTTTAATTACTTCTCTATTTGACAAAAACTCTTCTTTTTAATCGTTATTCTAATTTTCAAGTAAAACAGCCAAAGCCCATACAGCTTCTTTTTACACTTCTATACTCTCTTCTTCTAACTAGGAGAGAATCTTTGTATCGAGCATAAATTAACTAGCAACAGTTATGAATTTTTCTCCATTCATAAAAAGATTAGATAAACTGAAAACTATATTCTCTCTGACTTGGGTTAAAGGATGACTCATCAAGATATACATAGGGAAGATTAAATCTTACTTTACCAGTAGCTATAAACCAACATTTATTGAATAAATTAAAATAATAAATTTAAAAATATTTACCATAATATATTTGAAATCTTATAAAGAGAGATATTTATAAAGATTTGATACTGGGTACATGTCTTCTTCGTTTTATATGCATTGCAGAAAATATTGAGAAAAAAATCTTATTTCATAAAGAATATTAAATTTTGATTCTGATAATGGATTATCTTCTACAAAAAGTGAAGTTATTCCATTTGTTATCAAACTAAAAAACTCAGGTTTGTTCACTTATAAGCAAAGCTTCATGATATTTCCAATGATTCTAAACTGATTAGTTTTTAGAAATATTTTTTTTTAAAATAATTGCAACTGATTGATAGATTTAATAATTTATTTATTTATTTACTTATTAGTCTTCTATTTTTTAATGAATCGTGAGCATAACTGTGCATAAATTTAATACTACTTTAAGTTAGTTTGAATTGACTTCCTATTCTCCTTATAATCTATTGATAATTCACATATTTAAATTAAAAATATTATAAAAATTCTAGTACTAAATTTTTACACGTCTGCTATAAATTAGATATATCCTTCTATTAAATAAATGAAACCTTCCTCTAATAATTTGCATCTATATTCTATTTCATCCATAGATATATTCAACGCCAACCAAATTATCTATAAATAATTATAAAATATGGATTAATCTTCACTTAGTAAATACATGTATTTTATTTAATTCTATGTATTCGATCAGCTTTATTGTACCAATATATAAGCTTAAATATCTTTAATATTTGCTTAGATTTTAATATATTTTATTTATTTGAGTTCAAAGGTTATTAAAATAATTACATTCTCAAATAGCATATTATTCTTTTTATCTTTTAGGAGTACTTTAAGTGTTTAAAATATATCTTATTCTACTAATTTTCTTGTAATTTCATATTGATCTACAGGCAAATGACATAAGTTGATTAAGCACCATAAAACAGAATTCTTAATTTATAAACTTATTTAAGGATTCTTAAGAATTAAATGAAGACTAAAATGTAGGAGCACTTGCTTTAGAATATTCATGATTTCATCCTCCTTTGATTCTATTAAATATTCATTAAGAATAGTCTAAACTACATTTTCTAGCTAATTCATATTATTAGGATTAAAATTGTAGATTAGTTGATTCATCTCATTAACTAAGAAAGTGATTCTATCATATTCAGCTTTTAAATCTAATTACTTTCCATATTATTTTAATTTCTCCTAGTTCTGTTTATACATTATTTCTATTTCATTTTATTGCTGATTCATTTCATTGTTATTATTATATTAATCAACCTAATCAGAAGAAAATATCTATCCATTGCTACTTCCATTCTATTGAGACTCTTATAAATTCAATTTTCTTGATTTATCAAATGTTTATTGTAGCTTTTTCTTTCTTATTTCTAATCTATATGTCCTCTTCTTTTAAGTAATTGCATGTTTCAATTAATAATCATCTTCTTCATCTTAATAATATTACTCTTGCTATCCTTAATCAACTTCCATCTCTATTTAATTTGTTAGCTTGCTTAGTTTAAGAATGATATTTTAATTTCAAAAATTTCTTTTAATTTGTGATTGAAATTTATCAGATTTAACTAGTAATTGCAAATATTAGATTTTTCTTAAATTTGGCGTACTTTTTAAATTATAAACTAATAACTAATATTAAAAGAGTATTAGAAAATAATGATAAAATTACTTGCTACATTCCATCGATCGTTTGCTACAAAGTAAAATTCAATTTGCTATTCGTTTGTTTTAAATTTACAATAACCTAAAAAAAACAGAAAAAAATGGTAAATTAAAAAATATAAAAATGTATAGATTTATTAAAAAAATTAAAATTCAATAGTAGAATATGATTTGAGAATTCTTAAATTTATTTAATTATAATCATATTAAACCTATAAATAAAGTTAACTTTATTGATATTAATTGAAGTGAGTGAGCAGTACTATTTTTATTCAGAATTTTAATAATTTTTTCAAAATAAGATATATCTAATTGATTATCAAATTTAGTATTAATTATTTATTATTCTTCATCAAGTTCATCCAATTATTCTATCATCTATTTTTTTTATTATAATAAATAACTAATAAAATGAAGAGCAAGAAGAGTAGGCAACTATATATATATATTTGCTGTAAATTCTTGTAAAACCTGATTAAAAATTTGTTGTGTACAATTGTTGTTGTTTCTTGTTATTGTGAATTTAAATTCAATAAAATTTTATTATATATTTAACAATATTAGATTTAATAATATTTTTTGTTTTTAATAAATTAATTTCAGTTATTTTTATTTTAAAATAATATTCAATATAATAGTAATTTAATTTTTAATTTGAATGTGTGATGCTAATTAGTTTATATAATAGCCAAATGAATTGATTCAAATTGGCATTAAGTAGAGACAATAAAAATTATTCATTATAATGTTAGTTTTAATTCCATTACAAATTCAAATTCTATAAAAATATATTAAAGTTTACAATTAAATTTGAATAATAAGATATTTACATTTTCAATTTCTGCTATCATATTTTATAACTTAATATTTTTCTTCTCAATTCTGTTACTAACAAAGTTAAATTAATCAAGTCTAGTATTTGATAACAATTTATAATTTTAATTTTTAAAAATAAGTTTCTAAATCGAACTATACAAAACCTTCCAAATAATATATTAGGCATTCAAATATTATTTAAAAAATGTTGGGGTGCAAATTTTTTAAACTTTTCTAAATAAAACCTTATTTTTATGAAAAAATTTTATATTTATTCCTAATTATATGGATAATATATCATTTTTAATCCCATAATAGGGTGATACCCTTTTTTAAGGCAAAAGAATTAATTTAAGTTTAATATTAACTAAAAATAAGAAAATTTAACTTACTAATATTAATTTTGAGTGATTTAATTTATATTTAAATAAACAATTTATCTCTGTATCCAACTTATCTAAAATTTAAAAAAGAAAATTTGATGTATTTTGCAAGGAATCTTGGGTAAGCTAACTAGTTTGCTTATTCTTTGATAATGACGCTTATCTCGTATTTTATGAGAATTAAATAAGGTTATTCGTATTTCTTTTATAAATTTTATATTCTTTATGAATTAAAAATCAAATATTAATCATCCATATGTGCACATATCTATTGTATTAATAGTTATAACTTGTAGAAAATCACCTTTAATCTATTTGTAAGATTGATTCTAAAGGAGTTTATAAAAAAGGATAGTAATAATAATAAATAGATAAAGATTCATATTTTCAAAATAAAGAAAATTTAAATAAGAAACAATGAATAAGATTATAATAACACTTTGCTTAATTGGTTTAGCTATCGCTTCAAACCCTGTTGCAATTTTCCATGGTTTCGGTGATGCTTGTGCTAATCCTGGTATGAAGGTAAAAATTAAATACTATAAAATCTATCATTTTTATCAAAAATCCTAATAATAATTAAATTTTGAAAGATGTATTATGTATGAAATATCTTTAAGGAATATTAATAAAATAGCTTAACATCTTTAATTAACTTATTCTTTTAAAATATATTTTTTAGTCTTTCACTAAATAAATTGCAGATGGCCTCAACGGAGCTTATGTTAAGTGTGTTGAAATTGGAAATGGCGCTATGTCTAGTGTTTTAATGAGATTTGATAAGTAAGTAGAATCTGCTTGCAATAGTATTAAGAAGGATGTCAACTTCTAAGGTAAGACTATTAATGTCCTTGGTTTAAGTTAAGGTGGTCTTATTGCTAGAGGTATCATTGAAATGTGTGATTTTGGTGGAAGTGTTGCTCGTCTCATTTCAATTGGTGGTCCTTAAATGGGTGTTGCTACTATTCCCAAATGCCACAAGGGTATTTTCTGTAATATTTTGAATGGACTTGTTGATGATCTCGTTTACTCTTAACTTGCTCAAAAATCTGTTGGTCCTGCTGGTTACTTCAGAAACCCCAAACACTTAGATAAGTATTTAAAGCATAGTATCTTCCTTCCTATTGTTAACAATGAAAGATCAGTCAACGAAACTTATAAGGCCAAATTTGCTGCTCTTGAAAAGGTTCAATTAACCATGTTCAGTAAAGATACTGTCATTGATCCCAAGTAAACTGCTTGGTTTGCTTTCTACGGTACTGATGGTAAGACTATTGTTAACATGTAAGACTAAGAAGTCTTCACCTAGGATTTATTCGGTTTAAAGACTGTTTATGATGCTGGTAAAGTTGAATTCATAACCGTTGATGGTGATCATTTAAGATTCACCACTGCTGACATCAATAACCACTATATCCCCGCTCTTTAGTGATTAACATTTTATATGAATTAAATAAATAATTTCCATATACTTCTTTATACAATTTATACAACAGTATGATGAAAATAGGTATATTCTATAAAAGGAAACTTGAATAGTGAAATAATTCTAAAATATAAAATTTTATTAATATCATTAAATTCTATTAATTCATTATGTATTAATTTACGCTATTATTTATTATAAAAATTTTTTTTTTAAAATTCATACATAATATTTATTTCCCATTAAAATTTTTAAATAGTAAAGAGTGATTTTAAATTATAAAATTATAAAAGAATTTTCCATTTATGAAGAAAGAGAAATTCCTTCAAAAGTACCCCCCCTTCTGATATTAACTCAAAAAGAAATACTTTAATGTAAAACCTAAAATATATTTTCTAACTTAATGAAATATTTAATTAAGATTAGGTCCACACTTGAAATACTAATTAACATGAAGATAAATTATCAAAAATAAAAAATTATAAATAAACATCAAATCTAACTTGATCAAAGACTAACTATTTTTAAATAGGTGTGTGTTCTTACTTTTATTAAAAAAAGTGAAGAGTAATATATTTATATTAGAATTTAGCGTTTTTAAGACTTCAAATATCTGTCCTTCACTACCAAAAATACATTTAAAAATAAAATATTAAATTGTAAAAGGAATTTGAAGGAATTTTAGATTAATTTATGAAAAATTATTAAAAAAATGAATTAATTAATGAATTTAAGGGCTTTTTAAAATTTAAAACAAATTATTTAATAGAATTATTTGAATGTAAATACTAATAATAATGTACTAATTTACTTTACATAAAATTATTATAATTAAATAGTGAAATTGGTTGTTCTTTTAGAATGATTAGAAGGGATTGATTGATTGATTGTAATTTGAAAGAATATATAAATTGACAAATATATAAAATATTTTGTGATGGATTTATTGAAAAAAAGAAAGATATGAGATTATAATAATAATAACATAGATTATCTAATAACTATTAAAATATATTTATATATAAAATAATTTATAAGAGGCTTTTTATATTGTTGATTTTTTGATTTGGCAAATTTTAAAATAGAGAGAAAGATTCGAAGATATTAAAATGTTTTAATTCTTACTGATTCTTACCAGAACAATGTCCTGCTTCAGTAAGCTTCAATTCAATCAGTTTTTGGCTTGGGCTTGCTTTTCTTTTAAGTATTCTTCATATTATCTTTTAGATTGAAGGATATTTTCTTGTAATTTTTGCTTTTCTTCTTCAGTTAAAAGACCAGTCAAAGCACTGTAGTATTAAGGATTAGATTAGGCAATATTAATAAGTTATTATTCTAAGACAATGATTTCATCAATATTTTCAAGAGGGCAATTATAACTATTTATATTTAAGAAATTATTAATACAAAGTTTAATATATTTTATAAAAAATTATAATTTTGATATTATATTTACCAGTAGTTATAGTGATACTTGTCAAGAGGGTCGAAATCATCATCAAAATCGTCATCATCACCTAATTCATCGGCAGCACCTTAAGTTTATGCCTTGGTGTATTGTTAAATCTTTTCAACGTGAGCATTGAGTGTGTTTTGGAAACCCTTACCATCATCCTTTTCATCTTCATCATCATCTTCATCGCAATCTTCAAAATCTTCTTCTTCACGAAGGGCAATAATTTGAGATGTAATTTCAACACATTATTTCAAGATTTAAGGAGTAATACTTCTGATTTCTTCAGGGATACTGGGACAAGCTAAGATGGAAGTGAAGGAGAGGAGTAATCTTTATTTAGTGAAATCGGTCTTGAATTGTTTTAAGAGAGAGAACCACTTTTGGAAGAGTGTTTGGACAATAGGGATTCCATAATTATTAACAAGGATAGAGAAGGTTTCAGCGGCATTGTAGTAGAAGCACATGCAGAGAGTTTCTAAGTTAGAAACTATAACGTCATTCTTAATCTTCTAGTTGAGGTTGTGGAGAGTTAATTAGATAATTTATTGAAGAATGCCATTGCTGAGCTTTTGGGTTTAAATATTATTTTCTAATAAACAGTAGAGAACAGTGAGGCAGTTCTTCATACCAGTTTCTTCATCATCGTCGAAGGAACCTTAAGAGCATTTTTCATAAACCTTGGTAATAAACAAGTAGAGCAAATCAATAAATCTTAAACCAAACAAATCAGTAGCAGCAAAGAAGAAGTCGCCACCCTTTTGAATAAAGTTCTTCAAAATAATAACGATTTCGTTAGTGTGTTCAGGACCCCAACCATTAACAGCACTTTCGACTAAGAGTTTCTATTCTTCGTTCAAGTTAGTAGTAACACTCAAATCAGCATTGTCTTTACCAGCAACAATGTAGATCAAAATAGGATAATAGAACCATAATTGAGAGTTAGGTTGAATAGTAATAGCCTTATGGGTTAATTATTGTAATAAGTATAAAGCTTCATCCATGTAATCGCATTGATCATCGATTAAACAACAGTTTAAGATGGGTAAAACAACCTATTTATAGATTTTATAAAATTTTAATCTTTTTAATTAGGGAATAAATAAATAAATACATCTTCTAACTTAGTGAGGACGTCAGGAGTAATAGGAGAGGTGAGAATCTTACCAATAGCATCGAGGCAACCACCAGCAGCAAGTTGGCATTCACCATCGTCATCATTATCAGCCTCATTATCTTTGTTTTTGTACTTGTAGAAAGCAGATGATAAGTGGACACATAAATCATAAGCGAAGGGACCAATATCATTGGAGAATTATTCTACGATACCTTCAAGAGCAGCAACGAGTTCTTCACTGTCAATTTCGTCCATTAACTTCAAGTAGATACGTAAGATTTCAGAAAGGTAAGCCTTGACCATTTCTTGAGCTTACTTTTGGGAAATGATGCAATTAAGAGCTAAAGCAGCTTTGAACTTAACAGGTAAATTTTCATCCTTCATACAAGCTGTGATTCCTTGAACAGCAGAAATAACGTTTTGGTTGTTACGGAAAGTGATATAACCGTACTTACCGAATACCCAGCAAGTTCTAGATCTAATGAAACCATTAGGATTTTGGAATTCAGGGATGACATACTTTTCTAAGAGAGGTTCAATTTGATTGGAAAGAACTTCATCCTTCAAAATTTCTTCCTTTAATTAACCAATAGCAAAGAAGATACCATCCTTAATGGCAAGATTGAGGGGTTGGTTGTTACGAGGATTGGTGTTAGTGTCAATGGAAGTGGCACAGAATTGAATGAATTGGTGGAGGTAAGTGTTTTGGCTGAAAGTATTCTTGCAAATGCTACGAATTAAATCCATAGCAAGATTCTTATTGTTTCTTAAACCACTGTTAATGAAATCATCTTCCTATTTGATATAAATTATAATTTCTAAGTAAATTGTAAACTTCAAAAAAATTATCGCCTTTAAATTAATTAAATCTACTGATATTTCATCAAATTAAAATTTGAGAAATTAAAAAATTCCCACAATTAAATTTTGTACTTTTATAAATGCAAATAGCATTGATATCTTTCTTAATTTGCTATAAAATCTAATTACTTTTAATCTTTTATACAATTAATAATAAATTCTTTACCTATCTAATGAATTCAGAGGGATCAGTTTCCCAGAGTTCACTATCCTTTTAGGTGAGCCAGAGTAAAGGGAAAAGGGTTTCGTAGAGGATAGTTTCAATATGGGGTTGGAATCTTTCGAACAAAGATTTGTATCTAAAGACCTTAGTTAAGAATTTAATACCAAAGTGTACGCATGCATTACCAACAAAGGAATTTTGAGAAAGAACGAGTTATTTAACGAAACTGTCCATAATAGAAGGCATGTGGTTATCAATCAACCATTGGGCTAATGCTTTTAATTTTTCATCAGTGGCAATTTATAAATTGGCATATCTCATAATGAATCTATTGAGAATTCTACCAGCCCACTTCTTGTTCTTCCAAAGAGGGTGCTTATCTCTGCTAATAATGACATCTTCATTCTAAGTAGGAGTGGTTAAGTTTTGAGGCTTTAATTTAGTTTTTAAAAATTTATTAATAAAAAATAACTTTGGGATCTAGATTTATTAATATATTGATGCTAAATAACTTAATGAGATTTAGTTTTAATAATTCAATGTTTATTCTCTATGTAATTTTTATCTATTGATCTTTTAATCATTTAAAAATTCCGCAATTAGTTAGCTAATATTGAAATCCAATTTAAAATCTCTAAATAAACATCTTAATCAAGTCTGTGCAAAGCTAGCTTTGAATTTAGCTAAGTAGAGGCTTTGAATTTATGCTAATGATTTTGAATTTCCTAATTCTATATGCCAATTCTTTTTAAATCGCTTAAACATACATTTATTGTGTATGTTGTAAACCCTAGATAGTAGGAATTGGAATTCATTTCAATTAAAAAGCTTCTAACTTGGGGTTTTTTAAACAATTACTAGGTCTACTTATCTAGTAACTATTAACAATATGTTGATTATAAAAAAGATTTATATACCATTTCAGAGTCTATGAGAAGTTTTAAGAAGTTAATCCATTAGGAGAGGACATCGTAACCTTAGAGACTGGCAGGGAGATCGAGATTAATGCACATATAGAAAACCTTAAGTAAGGGCTTAAGAAGGTAAGCATTTTCAGCATTGTAGATAGTCATCAACTTAGCGATAAGGGTTTAGAAAGCAGGTAAGACCAAGGGAATAATATCTTCAAGATTCTTTCTCTTTTCGTTCATTTCGAATTACAAATTATCAAAAACTTATTGAAGAGCAAGACAACAACCATAGATTTCGTTGGGATTTTCAGAACCACTCATTCTGGTAACTGAAGTTTGGACAAGATCAGGCCAACTACTAGGATAATCGTAAGCACTGACATCTTAAATAATCTTGCAGTAAAGCTTGCTAAGCTTGGTATTGTCGGCAGACCTAATCAAGGCATCCAATAAATTGTTTCTAACAATAGTTTTGTCTTCTTCGCTGAATCTAGCCTTTTCCTTCTTAGGATTCCAAAATTTCTTGATATTATTCTTTAAATCAGCAACTGCAAATTGACGGATATTGATTTCAAGATCGCTCTTATCAGCAATCATCATCAACTTTAAGGGATAGCCAGGTTCAGTAGCACTTCTTTCCAAAAAGGTTTAGCCTTATTGGATTTCTTGTTGGTTATGGGCTTTAACACAAAGTGTAATAGCTTATAAAACGTTAGAATAATCCATTTTATTTATATTTATTAAGCTTGCTTGTTGTTTAATCTAGTCTTCTCTTTTAAGAGGTGATTTAATTTATTTATTTATGTTTTCGCGAACTATTTTAATTTTTTTGTTGCTTTTCTTTTGAATTATAACCTTTTCAGTGATTTTATATTTATATTCTGATCCTTTGTTTTATTATATTGAATATTCTTTGCACCAAATCAAGGTTAAAATTATTACAAAATTTATACTTCTCTTTTTTAAAAAGTACTATCAAAGTATCTGGCGTAATTTAATCAGACATATCTTTCTTTCACATAATCTTAGCAACGGACTATTATTTTTTGATCCCTTTTTTAAAATTTAACTTAATTCTAATTATTCTCTTTGAATTTAAATTTTAAAAATAAAAGAATGATAAATTGATTTTATTAGTCCTTAAACTATCTACTAAATAAAAAATTTATTGCAATAAGTAAGTATAAGTCAGTCGGAATATAGTTTTTAAATTTATATTTCTTAGGAATAAAATAATTTCTATCAATCATTAATCACTTTAATTTTAATTAAAAAAATTCTAAGCCTAAAGATTGATAGATATTTATTTAAATAAAACTTGTTTTGAAGATTATTTTTGATTGAGGGGTTGGGGTTGGGGTTGGGGTTGGGGTTGGGGTTGGGGTTGGGGTTGGGG
>JH651308.1:0-13538 GCA_000260095.1 Tetrahymena borealis
CCAACCCCAACCCCAACCCCAACCCCAACCCCAACCCCAACCCCAACCCCAACCCCAACCCCAACCCCTAGAGATAGTATATATTGATAAGAATGCATCAGAAAA
Organism: Tetrahymena borealis; assembly: GCA_000260095.1. NCBI lineage: Eukaryota > Ciliophora > Oligohymenophorea > Hymenostomatida > Tetrahymenidae > Tetrahymena > Tetrahymena borealis. The sequence goes on from JH651308.1 coordinate 106, forward strand.
GTGGATTTCATATTAAATTATATGTTGATATTGAAGAAATATTAATTAAAATTAAAAACTACATTTTTGTTTTATTTATTGATAAGTTTATTGCTTTAAATATCCTAATGTAAAAGGAATATTATGAATACTTCTGCCATGAATGCTATTAGAATGGATTTAGAGATGATATTTTCTTACAAGATGGTTTAATAGTGAGAAGTGTGTTATTTAATAAGAAAAAGTTTATCATTTTACAAAATGAAATTGAATGTGAGCCTGTAGAGATTTATTTGAATATAGATAAAAAAGTTAAATTATTTTAAAGTTAAGATGATCCATTTTATTTATGCAGCTACCTTACTTTAAAATGCGATAGATGCGATGGAGATATTGGAATAATCCTTAAAGCAACAACCGAATATTATATTTACTTTAGAGAAAAAATTTTATTATTCTATGATAAAGTTGAAGTTGTTGAGTAGAATCAAGTAATTCAGTAGAATAATCAAAACAATAACGATAATTATCAAGAAATACTATAATAAAATATGAATGATTTAAATGAAAATCTATCTCAATATTAAGATCTCATATAAAGGCAAGGATAGGTTGAAGAAGGCTTAATAAATTTAACAAAGATTATTGAAAAATTAGTAAAAAAAATTTGACAAGTGAACCACAATCTAAATCTACTTGTGAGTAAACACAATAATAGCAAAGATTTTTGTGTAAAAATCAAATGTAATTAATTCCTTAAAAAATTTAAAAAGCAAACTGAAATTTAGTTAAAAAGTATAATATCTTACAAAAATAAATTTATTGTAATAATTAGATTCTCTTTAATACCATCAATGGCTATAAATAAATCTTAAGATACTTTAAAAGTGATTACTTTTCTAATTTTTATAAAGTAAAGAATGTATCTTAATGATATGGATTGAAAATAATAATTATCGACCTCTAAAAATATTTTAAATATATTTGATTTAGCAAATAATCTATAAAAAAGTTAATAAACATGTTCAGTGTAAATTAACAGAAAATAATTATTTTTTCTTTAAAAATATGCTTGCATTTTAGTATCTGTATTATATAATTTAATGTTTCTATTTATTATGAATATTTATATTGATAGACTAGTTAATCAGGAAGACAGATAAATAGATAGATAACAAATATTGAATCAATAAATAAATAAATAATTAATAAAAATTTTATGGATTGGATATTTCTTTAGATTGATAGATATCTATTGTTTTTGAAAAAAAAATAAATAAAATATCAAGGCTATTTATTTTTCTATTAAAATGAATAGTATTTTGATTAATAATGAATGATAATGATAGAAGATGTAGGCATGTATGTATATCTTATCTTCTTAAATAAATGTTGTCTTTTCAATTAACTAATAATAAATAATCCTTTATCTTAGCCCTTTTATTTTTCACATGATATTTCAAAGATAAAAGTAAATAACTCATTTAGAAAATATTAATTTCTTGTAAAGATAATTAAGCATTGCTTGAGAAGAAGAAAAAAAAAAAGAAATTAAATATACAAAAAGGAAAGTTCATAGATAAAAAATGAAGTTATTTTAGGCAATGTGGACTAGAACTGTCTACTCCATAGGACGTATGGTCAGAGAAACAGGTTTAGGTACTAAATAATTTGGAGATGTATTAGAATTAAATAGTTTGAAAAATGCGCAAGAAATTTAAATGAAATTAATGAGAATTTAGGGATGATATTGATAAGAATTGCAAAATATATATGAATCTATTCATCATTTTAAACATATTTCATTTAAAAAATAGCCTTGGATAGATATGGTTGCAGATTAGAACAAGATATTTCTTGCTATGAACCCTTGAGTCGTCATAGAAACATTATGCCCATTTACGATTTAGTTCCTACTTTTTACCACTCCTCTTTCATCGCTCCCAATTCTTCTTTAATCGGAGCTGTTTATCTTGGATAAAATACTGTCGTCGGGTATGATATTAATTATTGAAAAAGATAAGTTTTATGAAGAATAGCATTTAGGGATACTTATTGAAATGTATTATAGATATGAAATAATCATTATGTTGACAATTTATGCAATTATTTCTATTAAATGGTTTAATATCTTTTATAATTAACATTTTAGTTACGGATCTACCTTGAGAGGAGACACTCACGCTATTAGGTACCAGATTTATTTGCAAAAAAATAAAATAAATAGATTAATTCATTATTAGATACAAATATAAATTTATTATTGGATTTATTCTATTAGTCAAATTATTCAATTTTAAATTGATTTGCTAAATATTTTATTATTAAATTAATAAAAGAGTTGGCCATAATACCAATATCGGCGATAAGGTTGCTGTTTCTAATGTTGCTACTCTTGGTGCAGGTATTCCTGTCTCTACTAACATAGGTAACTAATTTATAAATAAATAAACAATCAATGATATTCTAAACTTTAAAACTAAAAACTCTTCTTACTTATATTAAATACTATTGTTTAATTTATAATTAATTAGGTAATCACGTTAATGTCGAATCTGGTTGTGTTTTATAATCTTGTGTTATTGATGACAATGCTACTATTGGTCACAACAGTATTGTCTTGGAAGGTGCTGTTATCGAAAGAGGAAGTGTTATTGCTCCCAACTCTTTTGTTCCTCCTGGTCGTTTGATCCCTTCTGGTTAACTCTGGGCTGGTTCTCCCGTTAGGTAATAATATTAATTTAGCAAAAATGGAGGGAAAATGAAAAATATTTTAATTATGAATTTAATTAATTGAAAATAATTTTTAGGAGTAAAATTAAAAATGTATTTAAATTAAAAATTTAAACTATATTATAGATTCGTTAGAGATTTGAAAGAAGAAGATGCTAAATAATACTTAGAATAAACTGAATAAAATCTTTCTCTTGCTAAGACTCACAAATCTACTTTAATTTAATAAGAAGCTTACGATAGATTAATTGCTTGATTATTTCAATAAAATATTATTACTAATAGCAATAATATTAGAATTTGTATTTGAATTTTAATATTCTTCATATCTGTCTTCACTTTTTAATCAAAAAGTATGTTCAAAAGACTGATTGCACTTATTTTACTAACAAATTTAATTTTTTAATTGGTTAAAATTATATATATTAATGACTTCAATACAATAGCGAGTATGTGCCCATTCAAAAGAAGGTTATTCTTCAGATAATTATTAAAAATAGATAAATAGAATAAAGGATTTAAAAATATACAAGGATATAAAGGGGATATAAATTATAAGCAAGTAAGCAAATAAAGAAACAAAGAAACAAATAATTGATTGAATTAAATAAATATTAATAATAATTATAAATGAGAATTATTTTTATGTATTTATAATAACAAATTTCTGATTAATTCAAGTTAGGAGAAAACATTTTTATAGTAATTGATAGTGATTTTATAATACAAAAGCTTAATCAAAGATTACCAATGAGAAGCTTATTTAGGAAGATAACTCTTTCTAAGTTTCTCTTAAAATTTATATGATAGCAAGGTAAAAAAAAAATATTTTATGCAACATATTCGTGATAAGGCTATAGATTTTCTTCAAATTCATCCTCATTAATATTTTTCAATTTATCATTTATTGGTTGATTAAGGAGATTATAGGCAATGTATTCTCTTTCGAATGAAAGAGTTTCTATTAATTCAGCAAAGTCTAATAATTCAGCTTGAGATAGGCTAATCAATTCTCTTTATTTTATTACAAAAGCATTTGTGAAAAGATCATTAACACCTTCTATATTTTCATGCTTTTTCAATTATTTTTTTAATTTGTTATCTGGCTTTATCAATCCTCCATGGTGCTGATTAATTCCAGTTACAATAGTTGATGCTCCACCCCCTTTATTTTCACCATGAGTATTTATACCACTCGAGTGCTAATCCTAGCCATCCTTTTACATTTTAATTTTACGAATAATCCATCTCTTTCTACCATTCTTCTCGTCTATACGTTTAAGGGCGACTTTATAATGCTCTTTCAAAATTGCATTTGCCCAGCCAGCAGCATAAGGATTAGGATTGTATTTAAATCCTGGATCATAAACTGAGTATTAAGATTGATTATGTCCTTAATTTTCAGTTGTATGATTAGGTTGATTATGAGAGTTGTCTAAATTAAAAGCATTATACCCACTTTGTGGTGGATGATTTTTATAATAAGAATAACTATTATTATTAGCTCCCTATCCGCCATTAATTAAAGAATCATTATAATGTGTATTTGAATTACTCCTTATGTTTTTACTTGAGGGAACATTATTCATATTATTATAATGAGTATTATTTTAGCTATGGCTTATACTATTATTTCCTCTCATTGGATAAGCTCCACTTTGATTAGATTGAGCTGTAGCTGGAGGATGGAAGAATCCATCTTTATGTTAATTGAACGGATCATTTTGTTTACTCAATTTGATCATCTGCATTTTGGGTTGCTTTATTGGTGATAATTTTGTTTTCCAAGCTTATTTAAAATCTTTATCATTAATCGAGTTCATATTTTATTATGAGCTTGAACCTTATAATTTCTTAACAGTTATTTTTTTCACTTATCCATTCCCACTTTATACAGATTGCTATCCATTTAAATCTTATTTACTTCCTATTTTACTTACACCTTTAATATTAAATAATTATTTAATTTAAATGATTTTATGAACTATCACATTAATTGTTGAACATAGTATCAACTTTTATTGAAAACTATTTCATGTTATTTAAATTAATGTTAAAATTTAAATGAAAAAGCAAAACTATTTTCTAAATATTAGAATTAAAATTAACACTAGTTCATTTAATTAATTTTTATTATCTTTTAATCCAATTTACTATTTTGTTACTCCTATTCACGATTATAATGCTATTTTTCTTTTTGTATTTTTTTAACTCATTATTTAGTAATGCATAATATATTTATCATTTGATTATAATAACCTATCTCATTTTAAAATAATACAGAAAGAAATACCTTAGAACTGAGAATTTTAATCATTATTGAATCCGAATCCTGCTGTTGATTGGCTTTAATTGATGAAGCGTGGCTTTCCTAAATTAGAACCTTGAGTAAATTACATCTATTATTCACTAGAATCACCTTAATTATATAAAGTGCTACCATTTGATTTGTTTACTTAATTATATATTTCGCCATTAGCTTTTTTAATCTAAGTTTCATCGAAATACATTTCGAAGAAGTCCACTGGATCACTTTGCTCAGGGATAAATTGAAGTGCATGCTAAAATAAGCCTAAATTTGGAATAATAAATAAATAATTAATAATTATTTAGCTATTTTCTATATGATCATAAGATATTAAAATTCAAAGTAAATGAAAACTGTCCTATTTTACTCTGCAAAATTTACATCTAAGTAGCTGCAATCATTCTGTCTTCTTGAAGCAAGTTTATTTGAATGAAAGGCTTTTTCTTTGTTATGGTATTTTATAATCCTACGTACTAATTATTCTTAGCTTTATATTCACTAAATTAACAAATTAAAGTAAAAATATTAATCAAATAACAAGTAATATGAGTTTTATAATTATGCAATACATAGAAAGTTAGTTTCTTGTTTTTTAAGTATTAAAAGATAAATACATTCATTTTTCAAAACAATAGAGATCATATCTCTCTCACGTTTGTAACTAATATACCTTTATTTGTGATGTTCTCGATATATAAAAGGATGGACTATAACAATATCACCACCATAATTTGTTATAAAATTTATTTTTTATTACAATTAATTGATGTATTTGGCTACTTTCCAAAAACTTACTTTAAATCTTTCTTTTTTTAGAACAACAATTAATTATATTCAAAATAGTAAACTTAAATTGCCCTTGATCCAATATATTTTTTAGAATAGATTTCTTTTTAAATTTAAAAAAGTAGAATTTCTTAATAAATATTTTAATTATTAACATTATTCAAGATTTAAAACAAACTTATTAATGAAGACAATTAGAATAATTATAAATCTATTAGTTAAATAATAGATTATCAAGAATTTATTTATCTTTATTGACGCTAATTTAATTCTTTATATAAAATATATTTTATATTAAAGAAAAACAAATCTATTTCAATTAATATGTTTTAATATACATTCAAAATCAAATTTAAAGATGAATTATGAAGGCATTTTCAAAAACAGTATTTAATTGATAGAATTTTTTTGTACCTTTTAGCAACTTAATAAATAAATACAAACAATTCAAATTAATTTATTTAGCTGGTAATTATATTTATCATAAATAATTTATTAAAATTCAATAATAATTAAATTTATTCACTTTAGATAGATATTCTTAAATCAATCATCAGAAACAGTCAAAAATTTTTTTGAAGAAAAAGCTAATCTATTATATTAACGAAATGAATAAGTTCTTTCCCAAAATCATTAAATACAGCACTGGTTAAGTATTTAGGATGGATGATTATAAAAAAATCATTTAGAACAATAAAGATTGGGCAGCTAAAGTGAAAGTCGAAGATCCATAATTTTTCCTTAATACTTCTTAAGATATTGATCATAAATATTTATGGATTGGATGTTCTGATAGTAGAGTATCGGCTGAATAACTAACTTGCTTACAGCCAGGAGAGATCATTGTTCATAGAAATGTGGCTAATTAAGTTATACACACAGATTTAAATTGTCTTTCTGCAATTTAGGGTGCAGTAGATTTTCATAAAGTAGAACATATTATTATTTGTGGTCACTATGGTTGCGGAGGTGTTAGAGCAGCTGTAGAAAACCCTAATTTAGGTCTTATTAATAATTGGATTCTTCACATCAGAGATATCTATATGAAACATAAAAGATTTATTGATTCTTTAAAAGGAGAAGAAAAATATGATAAGATGAGTGAACTTAATACTATAGAATAAGCTTACAATTTAGGAAATACTACTATTTTATAAAATGCTTGGGAAAAGAAATAGAATATTTAAATTCATGGATGGGTTTATGGTCTTAATGATGGAAGGATTAAAGATCTTCATGTTAGCTCTTCTAACCAAAAAGAGTTACTTAAAAATTATAAAAAAGCTATAAAAGAAATAAAATAAAGAGAATGAATAAATATTTTAGATATGATTTAAATATTATACCATATATTTCATCATCTTTGAATATTAAAGAAACTCTATACTAATATTATAATGTAAGTGAAAAATAAAAAAGCTATCAATAAACAATATAATATCTTACAAATACATAAAAGAAATAATTCATTACAATTAATAATTATTTTTGAATTCCTTTTTATTTTCTAAGAAATCCATTACAAAAAAGTTATTTAAATATGGTAGGTCTGTTGAGTGTCCTCTTTGAGCAACAATTAAAAATATTTCAAGACTTTTTTAATTCCATCTGTATGTTTCTCATTTTTCTATTAATTTGTTTTCCTTATTGACATTCTGTCTAGATTTAGATTAATTTAAAGTGTTTTATATAGATAATTTCATAACTAATTTTACTTTCTATAAGTTAAATGTGGATAAATAGATCAAATTGATAATTTTTAGCTTATTTTACCACCTATTTTAAATAATAAAAAGTTAAAAATGCATTTTTGAGTTAGAAATTACCAAATCCTATGAGTTTGAAAGTTATTTAAAGAATTATCCTTTTAAGTAAGTGAATATTACTCTCTATTGATTAAAGATAAATTTAATTTTCCTTTTATAGAATCGAATTTAATAATTTACTCCCTATTATAATTAAAATATTTTTTAAAATTTAAATTGTGACTACTCAAAGTAATTACTATCTATTTTAGAGATTAACATATTAATAATTAAATAATGAATTTCTTAAGTAGATTTACAAACTATTTAAATCAAAATGTAATTCTTAATTTTGTTAATAACTAACTAATCAATTTTACTTTCTTTATAAAGCAAAAAATTATTTCAAACAATAGCTCAGGTTAAATTTTATTACATACTTTTTTAATATTAAATTTTAAATATTATTAAAATTTACGAATCCCCCATAACAACCATGAATATTATGAACTAGTATTTAAAATTTTATATTGTTTTCTCTCTCATTTTACTAATTTTAATGAGGGAAGTAAACATTTCTTTAAATCTAAGAAGAAAAAAAACACTTAATACTTATTATAGTTTTAATTATGAAGGGTTTTAAGAATAAGGTTTAAAATATCTTTACATCCTATTTGAAAGTTTGTTATTTGATTTATTACTGTTAATCTTGTACTTACATTCTATAGTTATAATAATTGGTAAATAGGTATGAATTAAGTTTGAATAAATTAATTAATATTTTACCTCCTTTATATTCCATAAAAACATTTAATCAATTATGTTAGTTATAAATCTCCTTAATTTAAACTTACCAACTAAAGTTAAGTGTAATATAATTATTAATAATTTTTATATTTCTATAAAAAATAATCTTACTCCCTATTATATTTACATAGTTATCATCATCTCATTACTTATTAAATTTAAGTAAATACCCACTATTTTATAATATTGTGATATTATAAATAAATAATAACTTGAATTTATATTACTTCAACACAACAGCATTGCTAATTCTTGCACTTTGTATGTTAATTTAATAATAAAATTAATTTTTCATGTTTTAAAGAGTATAATATTTACTATCTTTACATGTTCTTCCATTTCTACAACCAAATTCTATTTGATAAATATATTTTATTGTTTAATTTACCAATAATTGTACTTTTACATTTCTATTCTAAATTAATTAAGATTTTATAGCTTTTAATTTTTATATAAAATTATATTAATATATTTAGTTATTGTTTTAAATTTGAATAAACCTTATCTTTCTTAAGCTATTAAGTCAGGTATCTTCTTCAATTTTGGTTAAGAAGCTCTCAAAATTTCATTTTATTCAAACTTACTAGCATTAATTTATTCCTTTTAAGGGCTCCACTTCTATTGTGATGTCCTCAATGTGTCTTGAGTAATTTTTGTTTACTTAAATTAAGAATGCATAGTATCTTTTAAAATATTTGATTATTCCAATTCTATTTAAAATTATATATCTTTCTCTTCTTTGATAGATTTTAATTCATTAAGTACTTCCTATTTATATTTATCAAAATCACATGGCTTACTTAACTCTAATGCTACTTTTGTCATCTCATCTATGCTTTAACATATCTTAATCATTTATTTTGCATAATCTAATGTATCCTATTCTAAATAATCTTAAATAGTCTTTTCTAAATCAAAAAGTAGGACTTACTGATTGTCTAGTTTACAATAATGTTAAAGCTCGGCTAGACTGTTTCTTAATTCTTAACTTGAAACAGGTTGCTAAGATATACTCTCATACAATTTACATATTACATTCCAATTAGAATTAAGGATTATCTGATTCTTTGTATCTGAATATGTTCTTAAAGTTTGTCTAACATTGCTCTCTAAATTTCTGCAAGATGCTTTAATACATTCCAAGTTTTTTAATATCCCTTCTAAATTCTATACTAAATGATCACCTAAAGTATTATATGCTAGTGTACTTCTCCCTTAATTACTTCCTCTGAATACTTACCTATTGAGATTCTTCTTTTATTACTGATTCATTTTTTCATTCTCAAATGCTTGATTACCTATTTCCTTCAATAGAGAAGGTACTGAGATACATTTGTGACCTGAATAATCATGAAATTATTTATCTTCTAAACACTATGCACATAATGGATTTAATTGATGAGTAAATTCGCATCTCTCATCTATACATACCATATTTAATTACATCATTTTATGAGAAGGATCAACATCACAATTAGGTAAAACTAAATTATTCAATTCTTATATTTTTTCTATACCTATAATTCCATGATTTACATTTGTTGAAGGAGAACTTCCCATTTCTGATTTAATATCTTAAAAACTAATTACTTTATACAAATTTATATATCTAACAGATATTTCAATTTCTCATAAAAAAACAGATGATATATTGATCAATAAATCAGTCAATATAAAATTTATTGGTGGAAAATATCTTAAATTTTTACCAAATCAACAATGACTACAACTTAAATTTTAGTTTTCTTTATAAATTTCTCATATATTTCAATGAATATTTTAATTTTGATCAATTTAATATAAATATAAGCATTGAATACAAAAACATTATTTCAGATTTAGGATTTATTTATAATAAAAATTTTATGTGATTTAGAAAATTTAATATTAATAATCCTTTAAGGGAATATGCACAATGAGAACCACCAAATACTTTAAGCTATTTTTTTCAATTTAGTTATTAAATATTTTCAAAATTTAAAAACTACTTTATTTACTATCCCTAAGTTTTTTAAGTTTATTATTATAAAAGATTTATTTAAAATTTAAACTATAAATTTAATCTTGACATCAAAAATTGATTAACAATTTGTTGACAACAATGCTTTTCATTTTAAAAAATTCAAATATTGGTCCATTTAATCCTTATTTTTATAAAATTCTAACAATTTAATCAATGTCTTATATCAAAGTTATTAGAATAATTAATCGAAATATTAGATACTCAATATCTTATTAAACTGGAAAAAGGAATTAATTAATTGAAAAGCTACAAAAAAAAGTAATCTTAAAATAACTAGGAGAATATTATTAATAGGAAAGGAGAATTAAAGAATAGGAAGTAACTAAAGAAAAGAAAAGGAGCTAACTTTGATCATATTATAGAAGAATTTAACAATAGTATTAAGAATAAACAAATTATATTAAGTATAATATTGGTTTAGCTGCATTGAATTTATTTCACTACTCAATCAATCAGTCAATTACTTTTCACCACCAAATAATACCTATTATTAGTAAACTCTCTGGAATATAAACAGAATCAACTGAATAATCTTATCTAAATGAGTAATAACTTAAAGAAACCTCAAACTAATTACAATGACAGTAAGAAAATAGTTAATCAGGAGATTAAAAATGACAAAAAATCTGATGGATAAAAGTAGGTAAACTAATAGGAATAAATTAAACATTCAAACTAAATAAATGATAAATATCCTACTAACTAGCAAAATATTTTATCCTAATAAAAATAATTTACTTTCCAATCAGCTTAAATAAGCAATCAAATCTCTAATATTCCATAATCTTAGAATACTTCTGAACAAATACCATTTACATTTATTAATAATAAAACTAATATGATTATTAACCCCAAAAAAACTAGCGGATTAACTATTAATAAAGAAGGAGTAGAGATAAATATCTCTTCAAAAAATTTATATCAACCAATATACCATTAGCAAATGAATGATAGCGTATTTAATACCCTTTTTTATTATTTTAAAATTATTATATTTAAGTAATTTATTAATTTCTACTATCATAATACTTAAAATTATTAGGATTAGTTAAATAATAAAGGTCAACACACAAAGTATCAAGATAATTTATAAAATTTGAGTGGTTTTAAAGAGATACTTAATAAGAACATTTAATAATATTCAAGTATGATCAGTAATTTGGAAGAATAAGAAAAGGTAAATTCTTTCAAATTTTAATCCATTCTCTTTTCTAAATAATTTAATTGTTAATAAACAGGATTAATAATCTTACTAAATCAATAAAGAGCACTCAGATTTCAATATGCAAATTTAGGAAGTTAGATAAATCAAAGCTAAAGTTATCAAAACTAACAAAGAATATCAATAACAATTATAACTTAGAAAATTTTAGGGCTTTTAAAATGTTTAGGTAAAGAATTCTACTTTCAAATAAACTATAAATAATTTTTTTTTGAATAGAACCCTTCTAAAAACAATTTAATTTGTTTTTCAAATTTTCTTTTATTATATTATTAATGACAATTTAATAAAATTAATTTTTCTTTTAACTTAAATAGGGAGCTTAAAATTAAGGTTATAATTAAATGACTATGAATAGTTTAGAATTTTACATTTTATCTAATTAGTTTACTTAAGAATAATTAGAGCTAATCTAGAAAGACAGTTAAAATGTTTATCAAAATGATGATAGAATCAGCTTAGATAACTTAAAGCTTTGTTTATTTGAGCTGTATAAAAATGAATATAGAATAACTAATACTATTTCTAAGAGTGGAGCATAAGGAATTGTATATTAGGGATATAATATTAAAACGTAATAACAAGTAGCTATTAAATTAACTTTTCCTTTAATCCCTTTAAATGATGGAGATAACACTTAAACTCAATAATCATCAATGATTTAAACATCTTTTCTTGACTAAATATAAACAGAAAATATGGCAATTAATGAAATCAAATGCCATTAATATATAGTCAAAGTATATAAGTAATTTCTAATTAAAGAGAATTTGGTAGTTATTTAAATTATGGAACTATGTAAGTGTGATTTAGAAGAAGAAATTAACTAAAGAAGATAGTCAAAAAATCCATTTACTGTCAAAGAATTAGTTGACATTTTTTTTAACTAATAAATTCACTAATAGAGATTCATGTAAATGGAATAGTGCATCTTGATATTAAACCTAAAAATATATTAAAATCAAATGAAGGAATTTATAAATTAACTGATTTTGGTGTTGCTAATCTATTTTTACTTGGAGAAACTCATTGTAATGCTAAGGGAGGAACTTACAAATTCTGCTCACCTGAATAGCTTTTAAGTTTAAAAGGCCAAAATAATTCTCTCTAAATTAGAGATAAATCTGATATATATAGCGTGGGATTAACATTATTAAATGTTTTATTTCTAGAATTATCATTTGATACATCAATGAGTATCAGATAAGGCATATGGGAAAATATAAAAACTACCGATCCTTCTTATTTAACTCTTTTCACTTATTTAAAATATTTTATGTTGAATAATGATCCTTCTAAAAGAATCAAAGCTATTAGATTAAAAGAAATTCTGATTAAACACTTTCCTTAGCAAGATATCAATTTTAACTTAGATTATCAAAGAATTAATGCTTTAATAAAAAATTTTAAGGATAAGAATATTTCTACTCATAAATACCTTTCGTATTTATATTTTTTATTGGCATAATTAAATATAAATTGTTAAATAAATATTGAACATTCTATTAAAATTGCTGAAAAACTACTTCCAAAGTTTGAATTACAAGATTTCTTGTATTTTTAATCTTAAAAGAGCAAGAATCTTATTAACTTAAATCTTTATCAAGATTCACTTAATATTTTTCTAAAATGCTTGAAAGAATAAAGATTTTTATTTAATAATTAACCACACCCAGATCTTGCTGAGTCTTTGAATAATGTTGCTGTTTCTTATGAAAGACTAGGAGATGATAAGAAATCTTAAGAATATTATTTAAAAGCTTTGAAAATGAGAGAAGCACTCTATTCTGGAGATCATCCAGATCTTGCTCAGTCTTTGAATAGTCTTGC